>JACXGI010001723.1:0-68440 GCA_016801175.1 Esox masquinongy
TGTGCCAGTAAGATGTGTCAGTGTCATTGGGGAAGGCTGGTTTGAAAGCCTCTGCGGTTAATCCAGTGGCATTAGCACATGTCCAGGGGAGAGTGTCAGCCAGGTCCGTGACAGAGTGGTCAAGATTTGAAGTAATCCCTTGTATACCAATCTGTGTCTGTCCGTTAGCATTTGGTAGCTCAACCCCTAGAGTAGCTGCCACAGAGTCAATGAACTGTTCACTCTCACGTATTTCAAGCTGTGTTATCGTCTCATTCAGCCGTTCGCTCTGAAATTGCTCTGATCTGTTCACCAGTTTTGACTTCGTTCTATCAAGTATAGGGAAGTCTTTAGAGTTCTCTAGCCTTAGGTTAGCCTGTTTTGCTATGTTAGCATTAGCATTTATTAATTCACCTACCGGACAGGACCCACAGTCCAACCGGAGGAGCGCTCTGGTGACTAAATCTTCTAAGTGGTTGATCCGTTCCTCCAACAGCTGTCTTAGCTCCTCCATCATAAAAAATTACAAAATTTCCTCCATCACTCAAAAATAAAAAAGAACTATGCTTAGCTCCTCTTTTAGGAATTACATAAAATTGTAAAAATATGATTAAAACAATTATAGAACAAAAATAAAACAAATGTAAAAGATGTAAAGATTAAAAGATAATTAAAAAGTTAGAAAAGAAAGAAAGGTTGGCAAAAGGCAGGAAGCAGGAGAGTTGCGTTATGCGACTAACAGGCATGAAAGCAGGGGGAGGACCCAAAATGCTGCTTGCAGCTTTAATTATTATTATTATTATTCTGGCAAAAAGTGTGTTTTTTGCAAATTCCCGTGAGATAAAATGGCTTAAATGTGCCCAAATGTTTATGGTAGTAAAGGGCCAAGGGCCGCAACTTCTGGTGCAGTGGCATGCATATCGGCCTCATGGTGGCGCTGTCACAAGTCTCCAAAGTTGCACTTTTTGCAAGCTCACCACGCCCACCCCTTGTGACCTAGAGTCTTGAAAATTGGTACATAGGTGTAACTCCTCATGATGAACATTTTTGCCATTGGGACCCATAAAGTCTGCCATGATGGATTTTCCGCCATTTTGAATTCTTTGAAAAACACTAAAAAATTAACTCCTCCGGCAAGAATAATAATAATAATTAAAGCCGCAAGCGGCATTTAGCGGGTTTCAGCATTGAAGCTACTACTAGCAAGATTGCAAATTTTTTCAACTTATATCCATAGTTGCAAGCAGTACGACATTTGTGGTTTTTCCTATCCTATAGTGCCCCCATGTGACCAACTCGAAACATCATTCACACAAAGTAAAATCACAGCCCTGATCATGTGTACCAAATATAATATCACTGAGTGACAAAGAACAACAGATAATGCAATATAACATTTACCTCAAATAGTATTATAATACAATTTTCTGCATCAGGTAAATATGGAGACTTCAAAATTCTGACACTATCAGAACAGTACAACACCTTAAGCACCAAACAATGTAACTAGGAAGTTGTTTGACTTTTGCAGAATGTAATAAATGCAGCCTAACTGTATGGTAAATATAACTGAATGGAAGTTCATCAGTCTTCGCCAGCGCAGAGCATGTTAATGAATTCAACTATCAGCTTGTTGTAAGATAATGATGGGGTCAGAAGAGATAACCATTATCATTTTCAAAAGGTATGTTTAATTCAGTATGTGTATTAACATTAATGATTAAGCGAACTATTTCTCTTAGAGTTGTTAGTTTTAAGATCAAAAGTCAATTACACCCTAAATTTTCATTTATCTGGAAAATACCCTCCCTATTCTTACTGTAAAAATATGTTGACTTTGGTAGGGCATGGGCATATAGCCTACGTACCCATGTGTTATTGTTGAATTACATCTCAGATTTCATATTAATTTAATATTATCTACTGAGATTATCTACTGAGGCTTGAACACATAACACCCTCTCTACCAAAAGCACATTTTTAATAGCTAAAGCATTGGTTATAATGTTCATGTAACCAGAATGATATAATGCGAACTAACGCTAGCATTGACTGAGGCTCTTCTAGCAATTATTTTTGACGAAATAATCATGGCAACGTTGCATTCCACTAAACATTTGCTTACATTAGCAAGTCATTGTACAACTGAAAACAGAGATTTAACTTAGCTACATGAGCATAGATTATCTACTGAGGCTTGAAAGCATGACACCATTTCTAAATGGTCAAATTATTATTAGCTAAACAGTATGTTACTATGATCATGTCACCAAAATGATTTTAGATGGACTAACGTTAGCTTAAATTGAGGTTAGTTAAATATATTTCCATTAGGTAAAGTTACTAGCTAGCTAACGTTGATAGCATTTATCGCTAACGTTAGCCATTTTTTGACTCTGCTAGGTAGGTTTTTTTTAATTAATCATGGCAACGTTGCATTCCAATAAATATTTGCCTATAGTCGCAAGTCATTGTACAAATGAAAACAGTGCATTAATTAGCTACTGAGCATAGATTAGCTTCTGAGGCTGGAAAACATAACACCATATGTAAAAGGCAAATTATTAATAGCCAAACTGTCTGTTATAATGTTGATGTCATCAGAATAATTTTAGATGGGGGAACTAGCCAGACTCCTAATAAAAGCAACTAGCTGCTAACTAATGAGCCAATATGAATTCCATGTACATTATAGTGTGTTGCATTGGGGGTTAAAGAGGGACAACGATATATAGTTTTGCGGGATGTAGCACAGTGCCCCATGATTTCACATTATATTTGTAATTTTACAAACTCTCCTGAGTATTTCGTACAACACATTCACTGCGGTACTGAAGAGTTTTTCCGCAAAAGGTATCCCTTGTACATGACTATGGGGGGATGGAAAACATAAGGCCATTACAGCATTGTCCCAGGCTAAGACTGGCCCCAGGTCAGCTTAGCCTGTGTTCGCACAAGAGTCTGTTAACCCCGGGCTAAGGCTTAAACCTAGGTTAAGGATTCACTTCTGTTCCTTAGACCTGGGCTAACGGACAAATACGACAATACCATTTTACATTCTATAAAAAGCTGCAAATGTTACGTTCTCTCTGGCATGCAAATAATGTTACAGTAGCCTACATCACTGACACATGATCAATGTTACGCTACCAAGATTCAATTAACGACTTCATGACATCAAGTTATCAAGATGCCCACCCTGTCGGTATTTGCTTGAACAACTTTGTTAAAACTACGTGAAAAAAGGGAAAACGTTAGTCAACCTTCATTCTTTCGACATATTTGCTGGATTTACATCCAAAGTAAGCTGCAATAACTACTTCGCTAAGATAGAGCAGGTATAATGAAACGACAAAACTTTGCAGAGTGAAAGGACCAAAACAGACGAAGCTGTTGGTAACTTCGCGCATCACAAGCGTATGGTAATTAAGTGAAAGGGCAGCTTTTGTGATTGGACAATAAACGTTCTATGGTTTGTTCTTGACCCTGGTTCACACTGGTTATTTTGTTACACTTTTTCTGGGGCTAGCCCTGAAAAGTCGGTGTTAACACTGCTCCAGAGCATGACCAGCTAGCCCTAGGCTAAGGGTGGTGCTTTCCCACTTCAAAATATGCAACTGTGAACACTTGTTTAGCCCTGGGCTTAGGAGGCCTTTAGCCCAGGGCTTAGGATGCTCTTAGCCCTAGGCTAAGGTGCAGTGTAAACACATCTAGTGTGGTTGCATGTATTGCACAATCAATCTCCAAAGCAAATGAGCACAAGCAAATAAAAAACAATAACAACAAAATAGAATGTTTTATATTAGATCATGTTCTCTACATTAGCTTTTATAAGCTCTAACAATGTCTTCTGTGCTCCACCTTATAATATTCTTTAACCTACGTAAAGTTTTATTGAAATTGTAATTTTGTTTCATTCATAATTTCCCCCACATAGATTTTCCTTTGAAAATGTAGCCTAAACAACACAAATTACAGACACACCACAGACCTTCATTTTGAAGGCAACATATGAAAATCCAAAGTCTTACTGTTGCTGACTAATCTCTAATGTAGAGTGTTACTGTTGTTACCGAAGTTAAATAAATAATAGGCCTGCAAGTATAGAGCAGAATAGTTGTTTTTAACGGTTTAAATTGTGCAATTCATTTAATGCCAACTCCTTTACATGAACCGTACACAATCGGTTACATGGATATCGTGGAGGTAGTAACTGCTGGCCACAATCAATAACGTGCGGATACTTAATCACAGAATTCGCAAACTCCTCTTCAATTTCACAGTTCGAAATCAAACCTAAACATTTTCTAACTAGAATCGATATCGGTATACCCCTATATCCGCATGTCAGTGTATTTTCTAAGCCCATATAGTGTGATGTAAATGACAAAGTAGTCATCCCCTCTTGAAAGTCATTAGCCGCTGCACAACTTTTGTACATGGCAGCTACATTTATCTACTACCTTGCTGGTTAAAACAAACTATTAGCTGGTTACAGTCCTAACCTGCTTACCAGTCAAGTAGATACAGGTCAGTAACCAAAACAAACGTGTTGGTCGGGGATTTGATTTCCAAAGTGGGGCACTTTATCCTTACCAATAACGATTAGTAACTTCAGCACGATGGAAGCAAAGCTAATATTCCTAGCATGTATGGCTGCCTAATCCTATGGGCTATTAGGCTATTGTCATTCGACGTAACCATCCCATATTCACAGTGACAGTGGAATAAAGTGATTTAACAATGGGCTTACAACACTAGTAATTACGGAAACATGAATACATGGCAAATGAAACAATCAAGGATGTACAGTACCATTATGCAGTATGACAGGACGCAGCAACACATAGACATCGCAAAGCCCAAATCAACAACATTACAGGTACCAAAGAAATCAGAACGTACTCACAATAACAATGTTCCTTCGATGCTGTAAGCCAGTTGCACTTTTCGTAGTTGATCAATTGAAAGTGCCACACAAATCCTTTCACACAAATCCATTCCCTGACTGATGCAATTTTCATGTTTTCTCGAATAAGGTTTTGCCAGTAAATCAGCCAACAGATCAATTTCTTCTCCTCCATTATACGTTAAGAAACAACTGGGCGCAGTACAAATCTAAACAAAAAATCTAACAGAAAGCACTGCATCTACTACATCCTTACCCTAAACAGTTGCTAGTTGGGGGTTTGGTCGACCCTTCCTCACAATTTCCATGTTTTCCCGAAAAAGGTTTACCAGTAAATCCGCCACCAAATGCATTTCTTCTCCTCTATTGTGTGTTAAAAAGACAACAGGGCTCAGTACAAATCTAAACAAATCTAACGCAATCAACAACCTCCTCCCCGTTTGCTTCAACAGAAGATGGGATTAACTCAAAATTCTATAGGTCTCAGGATAGATTTTCACCCGGAGACAGCACGTGGAAAATCTGATTGGATAAAAGCTCTGATTTATCTGAGCTGCACTGGAAACAGCACAACCGAGGGAGAGAAAAGCAATGAAACTACATCAGTAGACTCATGGGAACAAACTTTGTAAAATACATCTAGCGTTAATGAAAATATATATTAAATTATAAAAATATAATTTTCTAATTCTCATATCACTAGGCCAGCAAAAAAGGCCTCTGGTCAGCAGCAGTTTCGAAAAATATCTTATTGTATACCAAATAATAACTTTATCAAGTCGTCAATGTTCTGTAATTATTAGCAACATAAAATGTTAACTAGCGTGTCATTAATTACCATTTCTGAAATTTCCGACGTAGTTAAAAAATACAAACCCATTCCCAATTATCGTCTACCTTACTATTTTGTTCAATTGCATTATATTTCGTTTTTATTGATGTTGCAAATGATAGACTAGAGTGTTTTACCTACCTTACTACCGTCCAGTAAAGAAAAAAGACTTATCAGCTTAACATTACATGATGTCTGGTCTGCCGCACATGTGGTATTTCACGATTTGCAACTTGTCTGCTCAAGATTGTTTATCGAACAAAGTCAGATACAGGTGACAAGATGAGTGACTCAGAGACAGGAAGGTAATCAAGATTTGAACTTCTAGTCAGATTGGTGAACCGTCTTGTTCAACCATCTTTGATCGCAGAGACATTTGGTCCCAGAATTCAGAGGAATGAAAACAAAAATGGCTGTGCACGTAAACAGTAATTAGCCAAACAAGCTCAACATAACCTTCATAAAGGTGTTTTTCACTGATCGTATTTGTCCATTACTAAATATGCAAGAATCGGAATTCATTATTTTTCACCATCTTTAGAGAAATAGTGAATAATCACGTAAATAAAGACATTATTAACACACAAGCCTTTGTCTGCTGGTTAGCATATGTTTTATTGATAAGACAAGTCGAGTTATCCTGAGGAAAATAACACATCTTAGAAGGTTGATCAATAAATATTCAGTATACTCTTTAACAGTACTACTGCCCTAAATAGTTTCAAAATATAAGTTTAACCAGTTGAAATCAGAATACTGCTCCATATCTAATAAGCAACATGGCGTTTATGGGCTGCTGTGGTGGCAATTTATGTTGTCATAATATACAATTCTGGAATTGTCAGTGCATACTGAAATAATATGCATTAAGAAATCATGCTGAGGGGCCTTCAGTGATATTTTAAAATGTACTTGTGAAAAGGTTTAAATCTGTCATTTGATGCTACAGAAGTAGCGTTTGAAGCATTTTTCACAAATTCAGAATTGCTGAAAAACCATTACGCCCGACTTAATGGGTCCCAATTGCAAATATGTTCCTTGGGAGGAGATGGACTTATATACCTCTTTTCAAGATTTTATATTAAACATGGTGAGCGTGGTGATCTTGCAAATGTGGGGAACCCCAATAGCGCCACCGTGTGGTTGATAAAAAATCTTTGCAGTCATTTTTTCCGTATGGTCCTTGTCAACATGCGTACCAAGTAGAATTATTATACCATTATCCTTGTAGGAGATGTCTATATATGTGCAAAACCACGCCCCCTCACATGTGCATTGGTCAATAGCATCCATGTTTTTTGACATAATGGTCTGGCTGATATAACTTTTGAAGACCATCGTCTATAGATGCCAAATTTCAAATTACGTGAAGATCGGACATTTGGTGCCAGAGGAGTTAATTTTTTGGTGTTTTTCAAAAAATCCAAAATGGCGAAAAATCCATCATGGCGTACTTTATGGGTCCCAATGGCAAAAATTTTCATCATGAGGAGATACACCTATGTACCAATTTTCAAGACTTTAGGTCACAAGGGGTGGGCGCGGTGAGATTGCAAAAAGTGCAACTTTGGAGGCTTGTGACAGCGCCACCATGAGGCCGACATGCATGCCACTGCACCAGAAGTTGCGGCCCTTGGCCCTTTACTACCATAAAAAGTTGGGCACCTTTAAGCCATTTAATCTCACAGGAATTTGCAAAAAACACCCTTTTTTGCCAGAAAAATAATAATAATGAACCGGAACAAACACAATAGGGTTTCACCAGTGAACTGCTGAAACTCTAATTAACCAGCGCATACTTTGTAATGCGCCACCGCACACACTTGTATGAGAATGGTCCAAACATATTCTCTGCCCTACCTGAAACTCAAAAAAGGTAGCATTATCAAAACTCTTCTATTTTTACATTCTAATTTTAAATTTAACCTACTTCACGTTCAGATTTTCTGAATTATACAAACATATACTATTATCTTTATATCAACTATGTTTTTGTGCTATTTTTTTATGTAGAAATAACTCATGCATAACTTAGTCTCATGGAGAACAACATATTTTAGGCCAGAAGTCTTCAAAACAGACAAACTGTAGCACAGTGCACTATAACACATTTAAAACTAAACAGGTCCAGAGGGCTATTCTGGTGTATCACTTTTATCACTCACCTCAGCATCCACCCTACTGTCCCTCTCATCTCTCTGACTCTCTGCTTCTGGTTCAGACTCACTTTGCTAAATGAATGAAATAATACAATCAGCCATACATAGTGGACATTCCCATAAAATAGAAATTTCAGCTCTATTACTGCCAAGGTAGTCTCCCTTATTACAGAACATGATGAAAAAACTATTACTCTGTTAATAATGCCTAACGTATCCAGCAACTTAGTGTAAAGTTTCAGATATCAGCTGCTTTCTTTGTCTTGTTCATGAGATCGCGCACTGCGGCAAAATATAATGACAACGCCACCCCAAAGCAAAGAAAGGGACGAAAGTCATGAAGGAAGAAAAATAAAAATTTCAGAATCTAAGATAGCCAGCGTTTTGCAACCCAATTCAGAGAACAAATGGAACAACAAGCTATCTCACTGCTGGGATGGATTGGACTTTTGATAAACTGGCCACTAACTGTTAATATTCCAGCAAGGCTAGCAAATGTAGCTAAAGATAGAGGCTACTGTGCTGTAGGCTGTTCTAGCTAGCCTGTTCGGGATATTAGCGGTCACTATGCTTGTCAAAAGTCCATCCATCCGAGTTGTATTGTATTCCAATCGAAGTTCAAAATTCAAGTGAAATGGCCAAGCACCTATTCATTATCTTACTGATAAAGGTAAGTTAGTTGAAAAGTGGATATTTACCATCCATATATAAGGCGAAGTCAGGTCTGTCTGAGATCGGATCTCCCGCTTCAAATTCACTCATAGGACTCCAGTACAAAGGTAATGGGTAAAGCATGGCATGGATTTCAAGAGAGATTGGTTTAATTCATAAAAGGCAAATGGAATGGACTTGGAAAGTGGGCTGACCGGGCTTTGAAAAATGGAGCAGGGGAGAAAGAAACGCACCAACAATCACAAAGATATTGCCCACATTATCACAATAATAAATTATTGGGGGGACAAATTGGCCTTTTATGAATATTGAGGGGGACTTATTTGGATCATTTTGTGCTGATTATTACTAGGCTTATCTTGGGAAGAATTTACGAGTCCTCACAGTCCAAGACCAAGTCAAGACCGAGTACAAATGCAACCGAGACCAAGACAACCGAGACACTCAAAAAGTGGTCTCGAGACCGGAATCGAGTACTACAGTTCTGGTATGCAGTATTGTAGCTAGCTAATTTACTAATTGAGCTACATGAAGTTCGCTAGCTAGTTGATGTGCTGTGCTGGAGAGCTACGCTATAAACAGCTAACAAAGCTGTTTTAAGACAGGCCATAGATCACTCTTCTAGCATCTGTCAAGATGAAATCATCTAAGAGACTGACGACTGATATTAGGACGTTTAAGGAGAGTTATCAGAGGGTCTGTCAGTTTTCTACCAAATTCTTTAATATTAAAACATTTTGTCACGCTGTAATGACGTTCTACATGTTTCACTGTAATGGTACTTCAGCCTGACTTGGTGCGCCATGTCTCAGCAGGATATTCAATTGTGTACAAATTTAGAATTCAGGAGCTTTACAAAAATGTTTCACTCTCACTTAAAAAAACAAAAGTTCCAACCCTGTGCTTTACTAACTTAAATGTCAAAGTTGCTTGGCTAGTTTTAAAATAATTTTTAACTATCTTTGCAATAGTGTTTTCCATTTTCAGTGTGTACATTTGCTAGGTGAAATCTGAAAGACACTAAGGGAAGTTTTTATAACACCTCATCCTTAAATAATTCTAAAATGCTTGTTTGGTACTAGAAAATAATTTTCCATTATATTAAACCCAGCTGAAATCTATTTGTTTTATTTAAATTCAACTTAACAATGTCTGTGTTATTGAGTTGTCACAGTATGTAATGCACTGGCATGTGCTAAGGTTGGTATTAGGTTACAAATGGTAGAAAGGAATTAACCATTTCTGAAATTAGACACTCTGATGTACTTATTCTTTTGTTTAGTTGTACATTTGCTCCTTCCACATCTTTCATTCCTCAAAACATTGATTGACTGACTGGTTTCTACAGTGAGCTGTTTCTTTTTTGCACTTTTTGACCTAATATTGACCTCAACACATGCCAGTCTACTGCATACTGTGGCAACTCAAAAACACAAAGACCATATAAAGCGTAATTTATCAAACCAAATAGCTTTTAGCTGTTTTTGATATAATTAAAAGTGATGTTCTAGTTAGCAATTATTAATTTGGCATGATCACTCAAGGATAAGGTGTTGGAGTAATGGTTGTTGGAAATGAGGCCTGTGTAGATTTAATCAAAAAGACTTAAATAGTAATGTTTTTTATATCATTGATATCCCGACTATACTTTGATCAGTTGAATACCATGTTGGTGAATAAAAGTAAAAATGTCCTTTCAAAGCAGCAACATTTGTAAATTATTCCAAACTTTTGGATGAATTCCATGGCTAAAATAAAGGTTTCCATAAAATGTATTTCAAATTGACTAACAATGTTATTTGTTTTATAGATGCCACGCAAACCTGGATTTATGAGTGTTTTGTGCGTGTCTTTGGGTGTGCACAGTGTGTGACTGTGTGGAGCCTGTCCTTGACTGTGTGTGTGTGTGTGTGTGTGTGTGTGTGTTCAAGTGGCTCTATAGTTAGAGTGAAATTTGTAATTGTAAAGTTCTGTTTGATTCCCAATTGAGCCAAATGTTGTTGTGTCCTAGGGCAAGGCACTCCACCCTAAATTACTCCAGGAAAATGTACCTGTACTTACTGTAAGTCGCTCTGGATAAGAGCATCTGTTAAATGACTAAAATGTATACTTGTACCTATTTTTTATATCAATTCATTTGATTTGTGTCTGTAAACACATTGTTATTTTTATTTACAATCTTCAAAGTGGAGTAAAACAAACATGGAAATTGATTCCTTTATTAGAAACTTGCTAAATAAGCAATAAACATGATTTGACATAAGTACTCAATTCTGGTAATGGTGTGATTGTTATTAATGCAGAAAAGTAACTTCTCTAATTTATTACCTACATTATCTAGCTCGGCTAGTTTTAATAATTTAATTATTTTTAGCTTAACCTTTCAAATAGTAATTTCCATTTTCAATGGAAATGTAGCTTAGGAAAATTAAGCTTTTCACTATATAAGATGTCTGTGAGTGTGACATTCATCTACTATCTTCTTTTATTACACTGATGCTGAGAATGTTTTGCTGTAATAATCTAAGCTATTCCGCAATCAATGTCAATTGACAATGTGTGTCATTAGGGTTTCAACAGTATGCCAAAATCCTATTATGTTTGTTCCAGTTCACTAATATTACTCTTCTGGCAAAAAAATGTCCTTTTAGCAAATTTCTGTGAGTTAAAATGGTGTAAAGGTACCCAAATTAATACAGTAAAGCGTCAAGAAACATCTTCTGGTGCCGTGGACATGCAAATCAGCCTCATGGTGGCACAAGCCTGTGAAGTTGGACTTTTTGAAAATTCACCACACCCATCCCTTTTCACCTAGTCTTGGAAATCAGTACATGGGTGTATATCCTCACTATGAACATTTTTGCCACTGAGACCCAAAAAATCACCATCATGGATTTTCAGCCATCATAGTTATTTTGAAAAACACTTAAAACACTACTCATATGGCAGCAAATGACCAATCTTGATGTAGTTTGACATTTGGCATCTATGTATGAAGATCTTCAAGTGTTGTATGAACCAGACCAGTATGTAAAAAACTACATGGGGTCACCGTTGGACAGGAAAAAACATCCTTCCAACATTGGGTTCATGTTTGGACACATGATGTGTACAGTTTGTGTCTTTTACCCTACATACCATATTGCATCATTTTCATGCTAACTGAATGCTGAAACCCACTAAATGCTGCTTGCAGCTTTAATTGAAGTTGGAAATGTAAAGACAATTGCTTAGTTACAGTAACACATACATTCCAAGGTGCTTCAAAGTTTCCTTTTGTCATTACTTGGTCCCCTTAATCGCTGCTTGCAGCTATATTTTTTATTGATGTTGCAAATGATTGACTATAGACTAGAAAGATTTACCGTAGAAAATGTTTGTATTTCTTTGCATATTTATCCATTACATCTCTGTTAACATATGCACCAAGTTGAATTATAATACCCCTATTGTAGGAGATGTCTATATACAGCTCCGGAAAAAATGAAGAGACCACTGCACCTTTTTCTTTCTTTTCCAAAAAAGTTGAAAAGTAAAGTTTTGAGTGAGGAACAGAAGCGTTCAATTTGCAAATCTTAATGTTAACCCTTCTGTTCCTCACTCAAAACCTTCCTTCTCGACTCTTTTGGAAAGGAAAGAAAAAGGTGCAATGGTGTCTTAATTTTTTCCGGAGCTGTATGTGCAAAACCATGCCCCTGCACATGTTCACCTGTCAATAGCGGACATGTTTTTCAACATACTGGCCTGATTGATATAACTTTTGAAGAACATCATCCATAGATGCCAAATATGAAGGTACGTGAAGATCGGTCCTAAGGTGCCAGAGGAGATGATTTTCAAGTGTTTTTCACGAATTCAAAATGGCAATCAAACCATTAAAGCAAAGTTAATGAGTCTCAATGGCAAATATGTTCCTTGTGAGGAGGTGGATTTGAATTGCCTGTTTTCAAGGCTGTAACTCAAATAGGGTGAATATGGTGAACTTGCTAATGTGAATAACCTCAGTAGCGCCACTGTGTGGTCGATAAATAAATCCTTGCAGTAATTTTTTTCCCTATCGCCCTTGTCAACCTATGTACCAAATAGAATTATTATACCATTATGCATGTAGGAGATGGCCTCAGCAATGTGCAAAACTACACCCCCACAGATGGTCATTGGTCAATTGCATCCATATTTTTTGACATACTGGCCTGGCTGATATGACTTTTGAAGACCTTGGTCCCTAGATGCCAAATATCAAAGTACGTGAAGATCAGACATTTGGTGCCAGAGGAGTTACATTTTTAGTGTTTTTCAAAAAATCCCAAATGACGGAAGATCTATCATGGCGGACTTTATGGGTCCCAAAGACAAAAATGTTCATCATGAGGAGCTACACCTATGTACCAATTTTCAAGACTCTAGGTCACAAGGGGTGGGCGTGGTGAGCTTGCAAAAAGTGACTTTGGAGGCTTGTGACAGTGCCACCATGAGGCCAACATGCATGCCAGTGCACCAGAAGTTGCGGCCCTTGGCACTTCACTGCCATAAAAATGTGGGCACCTTTAAGCTTTGTTATCTCACAGGAATTTGAAGTACGGATGGCCATACTTGGTTTCGTGTCTGTACATTGAACAATTCAAAAGATACAGCCTAATAGTTAATTAATGCTAATTACACTATTTAGCATATGTAAACTCAAACGTTTCATAATTTGAAGCGGGGATAGCTAAACTAGTGATACAAAGTTGGTTTCGTGTATGTAGCTCAAACGGATCAAAAGATACAGCTAAATAGTTAATTAACGTTAATTACGCTAATTAACGTCTGTAAAATCAATAAACATTTCATCATATGAACAGGGGATAGCCTAAACGTGTGAAACAAAGTTGGTTTCGTGTCTTTAGCACAAACGGTTCAAGGGTCATTCTTAGTTAAATGCTAACTATGTAAATGAGCAATTAAACAGTCAATTGTTTATAAACATGTAATATAATTCTTGTTTAGGATTGCCTCAAACCTTCAAAGTTGTTATCAAAGGTTGATTGGCCATAAAGCCTGAACATTTTGAATTGAAACCACTGTATTACTTTGGCTCTCATTGAAACATATGCAAGATTTTAATGTTTATAATTACAAAAATAACATAGCATCAAAAATCTGAATACATGCAACTCAAGTTGGGCCAGACTGAACATCTTGGCATTGGTTTGGACTTGATAGCTTAAAAGATGTAGATGTAGATGATCTGCTCAAGCAACCCGAGTTAGAGCATTTGGGACTTTTGGCAGTTGGTTTCGTGTTTATAGCTTTTACCGTTTAGGCTCTAGAGCTGGAGGAATAATAATAATAATGAGAAGAAGAAGAATGGGAGAAATCTATAGATGTGCTATATATAGCACACCTAATAATGAACTGGAACAAACACAATAGGGTTTCACCAGTGAACTGCTGAAACCCTAATAATATTTAAAATTGCATGTAGCGGGTTTCAGCATTGAAGCTACTACTAGCCAGAGTGCACATTTCTTTCAACTAATATCCATTGTTGCAAGCAATACGACATCTATGGTTTTTCCTTTCCTATAGTGCCCCCATGTGGCCAACTTGAAACATCATTCATATATAAAGTAAAATCACAACCCAGATCATGGGTACCAAATGTCATCACACAGAGTGACAAAGAAAAACAGATATTGTATTATGGCCATTATTTTTTTGCCCAAACTGAATTCACTTGCATGTTACATTGGAATAGTTTTCAGGACATCAGATAAATATGGATACTTCAAAAGTCTGACACTATCAGAGAAATACAACACCTTAAGCACCAAACAATCAAACAAGGTAGTTGTTTGAATTTTTCAGAATGTAATAAATGTACCCTAACTGCATGAGAAACATAACTGAATGGACGTTTACCTTCCCCAGCGCAGAGCATATGAATGAATTCACCTTTTGCTTGTTGTCAGATCAGGGATTTCCTGCATAGAATAATTTTTGGCGCCCCCACAAAGAGGTTTTATTGAGCACCAAAGGAAAATCACCAGAACCAAAATGATAAGAATTAAAAAAAATAGCATTTTAAATCCTCTCCGAATGTGTTTAATAGCAATTTATCAAAAAACTGTTGAACAAGCAGAACATAAACCGAAGGTTAATGAGATCCTCTAACCGACGTAATTTTCCCATATTTTGGTTTTTCCTGTTAATACTTTCCCCTTAAAAACCCACTACCGCATGTGCAGTCACATGACTCCACCCCGTCCAGTTAGCGGCATGGAAGCAACATGGAGAACTCAAACGCCGAGTCAACTGTGCAACTTGTACCAAGGAAAAACGCAGTGTACATCGTTTGGACACATTTTGGCTTCAGTCAAGACGACACCTAACAAAATGAAGTCAAATGTAAGCACAGAAAAACACTTTCAGCGACCAAAGGTAATACCACCAATCTGTTTCAACATTTGGAGCACAATCACGTTCAGTGGCATCTCTGGAACGGAAAGCCTGGTGGGGCACAATAATCTCTGTATGTGCAGCATCAGACTCATCAATGAAACTACCCACAAACCTACTTGCTCAATCCAAACACAAACGCACGCACCTCATAAATGAAATCACAAATGCACACTATAACATTACGCGTAGCGGAAGTGGAGACAGGGATACGAGTGACATCACATCATCAAGAACGGCATTTGATCTTACACAACTGGTATATTTCCCTGTTATACAGCATCGCATTACAAATTCAAAAGTATCAAGCAGTAGGCTATATGATCATTGCGGTCTGCAACTGTAACTTGTAACACATCCAAAGCAACATTTTGAGCAAGGAAACCCATTGCTTAACGAGACTTAACCTATGGACAAAATAACACACCCTGTAATAATGCAAAAATTCACTCACCAGTGACATTCATTGCTTGAAAAGAAAAGATGCACTACGATTTTTCATCCGGGCAAACTTGTCAATCACTTTTCTGTCGAAGTCCACCAATCCATGAATTCATTTTCAATTGATAGCATTGCAAGTGCATTTAAACTCTCTTTCCCCATTGTGTTGCGTGTAAATGTCTTAACCCTTTTCAACGTTGAAAAGTTTCTCTCTGACACAGCAGTGGTCATTGGCGTAGTGATTATGATTTTTAGCAGTGACAAGGCATCCTGAAGGTTGTTTTCATAAAATAACTGAAGCAGAGACTGCATTTCCTGCGTGCAACTCAGAGTGATTGTACAGCGACTTCAGCTCAGGTTCTAGCTTAATTTTATTCGCTATTGGCCACATTTTGATTGCACATTCAAGTTCGGCAGTGGGAAATGATTTAATAAACTTGCTGAAGAGTGTACAGTCGATAAGTTGTGCTGCAATAAGGTGATCACTTTGGCAAAATCTGTCATCTACCTGCTTTACCACAGTGTCACAAGCCTCCTTCATTACAGCAGTGGTGTTTATTTTTCTCTGTTTGGTCCCACTGTTTTCTCTCTCCTGTGATAATACATCCGCTCTCTCTCTCAGTTGACCCACTCTATTTTTGAAGCTTTCCATTGCACGGTAGATTGTGGCTGTGTCTATATCTCGTTTTTGCAGTAAAATTTTTTTTATCCAAATTGCGCATTTGGATAAAACTGTTTCATTAGTGTCTGAACCCCACGTATGCGGCCACTCATCACCACCGCACCATCGTATGTTTGCGCAATTAATTTATCAGTAAGGCTTAATGGCTCGAGGACGGCTTTTATAGCATTAACAAGACCAGAAGCTGTTTTGTCCCTTACATCACTGAATCTCCAAAACCTCTCTTTCACTGTTGTTCCAGACATGTAGCGTAGCACAATTACCATCTGTGATTTGCAAGACACGTCTGTTGTCTCGTCCGCTTGAATAGCAACGAAAGGAGCCTCTAACACCTGCTTGGCAACCTCCTCCTGGTATACACTGAACATGCACTCTAAAAGTTCATTTTGAATAGTGGCTGAGGTGCCATTGAAGTAGGGCTGTGAATTAAAATCTCATCTGAGTCTAGAATCCCCCTCACACATTGTCTCAAAAATGCTCTTAAAAATGCCTGGGTTCAGTGAAGCTGAGGTTTCATCACGGCCTCGCAAAGCAATTTCGCATTTTCCACAAAGTTTTAGGCATGTTATTATTCTACCAAGAACATACTTGTTCTCTTCTGTTTGCTGAGTGTGGAGCTCAATAGCACGTTTGTGAGAGGCATCAATTTGAGCAGCGATGTTAGCCCTTCCAAGCAAGCCTAATCTGACAGTATTTTCAACATGCAATCCACTGCTTACATGTTTGGCCAGTCGTTCCGAATGGTATTTCAAATCCTTGAAGCCTGTTGTAATCCAAGTAGTGTCCCCACTAAAGAGCAAGCAAGGAAAGCAAAATAGTGATAATTTAGCTAGACTGGCAGTTAGCCATGATTTTCTCTTGAACCACTCTCGATTGAAGGCGCGGTTTTTGTCCTTTCCAGATAGAATGATGTTGAAATCTTCTGGTTGGTGTTGTCCCAAACGTTTAATTTCTAGTTTCTGTTTGAATGACACCGTACAAAATGTCACTTTTAATAAATTGTCAACTTCATTCATTTTGCCTCGCTGTAGAAGCCTCGCTATCAGTAAGTAGGGGCTAACAAACCGGGGTAACTCACGTGTGAGCTGGGTAGCAGTGCCGACACCACGTAAATGACATTTCCTAAACGTCTTGACGTAGGTCATTCTATTATGTTTTGTTGGCTATGGGGCCGACATGTTCGTGCCCCACAGCTTATTATTAAAAGTGCGTTGAACATGCGCACAGTGTTTTCATCTGCTCACTAGATTAAATGAACGTTGAGGGGCCGGCCCCATGCTCATCAAACGAACATTGCTAGAAGTAGCGTACTGCTACTGACCTTAGGTAGATGGTCGCCTATAGAAATTAATTTGGAATGTATAGGACAGTGCAACATTTGTTAAATGTAATAAAGCATGCAACAATTTTAGTTACAAAGAATATACACATATAAAACTTTTATTGAGTTATTGATCATGTCGTGGACATAGACGTTGTGCACTCCCTAGCGCAATCTGGTGGTGGGGCCCGGCCCCTAATTTAAAGACGTCTGAGCATGGCTCAAAAAAGAGAGAGACTGACAAGCACCCAGCAACAAGTGCCTCCATAAAGCAGGTGTCGATAACACAAGCAGTTCCAAATGCTACACACTGTGAAAAGGATTAAAAAAGATGGAAAGAAATAACTGATGCAATTTGTTACTAAATCGCGAAGGAAATGTCTCCCATAGCTACAGTGGAGCGCAGTGAGTTTAAACACCTCGTTGAAACACGCGACAGAAGATATTGTGCCATCGCGACCATATTTTTCCTAAACTGCGCTGCCCAACATGTACAAAACATGTCGTAAAACGGTAGCTGTTGCACTGAAGTCTGTTCAGCACACATCTGATCAAGTAGGACGATGGACCCACACTTGAGCCTTAGTTTGGGAGCCTTACTTTGGGAATTCACTGAAAGAGAAACCTTGTGGCCATAACGACAGACAACGGCGCTAATGTTGTCAAACCTGCACAGTTCAATGGATGGACACGGCAGCAGTGTTTTGGACACAGGCTGCAGCATGCAATCAGTTAGTGCACATCAGCTTAACAGACACAATGCTATAATATTCAATAATCTAATTGAGGATATCTGGGTGGTGACTGGCTGCTATATTCTTTCTGGGTTTGTTTGTATGTGTCATAAATGATAATGTCTAATGTTTTTATAGGACTTTTTTATTCTCCTTTTCTTTTCTGTGCTGATGTTCTTCTTAAGCACTTTGTTACATGTGTTTAAAAAGGTGCTATATAAACAGTATTTTACGGCAGCACACTAAAATACTGTGACAACAATTAAAAAAACTGTTCATATAGCACCTTTCTTAATGTTACAATGTGTTTGATATTACAATGTTACAATGTAAACTTCACATTATAAAACAAAGCAAAAAAATCAAAATTCAAAATAATCGTTCATTAATCGTAATCAAGGTAAAATGTTCAATTAATCGTGATTTACATTTTTAGGCCTATAGACTACCATGGCCTTGTCGATCCTTTTATTTAGTTAATAAAAAGAGGAAGGTAAAGTGCTCTGAAGCAAGATGTGACCTCTGCAACTGACTGCCTCTCGCAACCCCACACCCCTGTCCCTCAAACTCACTCCCCTCCCCCCTTCCAATCTTTTTTAACCAGTTTTGTTAATGGTGTTTCATTTATTCAAGCATGATAGACATTTTTGAGTTCATGGAAACTCTGGGTTTACAGTTTCAAAGAGCCAGTTCAGCGTTTCTCTGAGTCAGTTACTACGGCAACATACTCGGTGAAGCTAACCTGTTGGCTAGCAGGTTTTATCCAACTAACCCTGAGTTTGTCCTACTCTTTCACTGAAACCTGCCATCTGAATGTGTCATACAGGGCGTGTCCTTTTTGTCTTAGACATATAGCATATGTCTAAGACAACCATCTCTGTATATTAATATTTTAGGGTTTCCAGGGTTGATTGGCTGCATAGAGAATTGTACTTATTTTTTGCTTAGGAAGTTTAACTTACTACTTAAATATATGTCTAGCCACTGAAAGGTGTTTAATTAGGTAGGGGAGGCTAAACAGCATCACAATTGCTTGTACTGATATTATACTTTTCCTGTTTGAAGTATATTTTTTTAATTCATCTTCAGTTGCTGCCAAGTACATTTTGTGCCTGTTGGGTTGCACCTTCATAAACAGATCACTTGGTCCAGGCAAGCGAACTCGGCAGTGAAAACTGCCCAAAAGCAACTATACTTCCTGAGGAGACTCAAGAAGTTGGGCATGTCTATAAAAACTCTCACCAACTTCTACAGGTGCACCATTGAGAGCATCCTCTCAGGCTGCATAACTGCCTGATAGGGCAGTCACTCCGATTGCAAGTCCCTCCAGAGGGTGGTGAGGTCTGCGGAGCGTGTCATCGACTGCCATCGCCCCTCCATGCAAGGCATCTACTGTACACGATGCCTTAGGAAAGCACGGAACATCAAAAACTACAGCCACCAAGGCTATGGTCTATTCACACTGCTACTGCCATTCCACCCCTGGTTGACACTACCGGAGCATCGGAAAATGCACTTCCAGACTCAAATGCTCTGATGTCTTTCTATGTACATTTAATTTACATTACAATATTATTTTGTATGTACCATTCATAGGCATATTACACTCATTATATTCATAATATTCAATACTTCTACCCATATTGTTCATATTTCCCACCCTACTCTCTTTAAAATTGCTGCTAGTTTACATTTTTATGGATATTATTGCTACATTTTTGCTTTATATATTTCTTAATTCTTACTACGTAAATGCGTGCCATGTCACAAGAATGTCACTGTTCAGAATAACGCTGTGTTATTCGGTGCATTTGATAATTAAACTCTGAACTTGATATTACACCCACACACACACATTATATAAATATTTAATGAGTGGAAGACTCGAGATGCGACTTTTCTTTTTTTTCAGTTAATACTCATGCATTGTCTCGGTCAGCAATTTTCTACCACGCTAGCTCACGTTCTTTTGCTGCTGATACTGTATTGCTTTTTTCTTGAATATATACTCATATTCTGCATGTGCATTCATTAATATATCTAACTCCACTGGGGAGAAGTATGGGGTTCGAGACCTTTTTCCCCTGTTGCTATGGTGAATCATGTTATCTGCGTTCCACTGAAGAGGGCTTTTTATCTCCTCATGCACGTGCTTTACTCAAGGTTAACTTAACTCAGAGTTGACAGAACTAATTGTTACCGCCTGTTCTGAAACCGTCAACACTGAGTTTGACAGCTCAGAGTCAGTCAACCCAGAGTTGTGGTTTCAACTCAGAGTATGTTAACCCTGCTTTCTGAAATACCCCCATAGACAGTAATTAGCCAAACAAGCTCAACGTAACCTTCATAAAGCTGTTTTTTACTGATAATATTTGTCTATTACTAAATATGCAAGATTCAGAATGTATTTTTTTTCACAATTCAAGCTTCAAGTTAAATTGTGAATAATCACGTAAATAAAGACATTATTAACAGACAAACCATTGTCTGATAGTTAAGTCATATGTTTTATTGACAACAAGTGGAGTGATACTCAGGAAAATAACATATTTTAGAAGGTTGCTCAATAATTATTCAGTATACTGTTTAAGAGTACTACCGCCCTAAATAGTTTCCAATCGAAAATCAGAACACTGCTATTTTGATTTCTAATATTCTGATTTCACAAGTGAACTGCTGAAACCCTAATAATAATGAACCGGAACAAACACAATAGGGTTTTACCAGTGAACTGCTGAAACCCTAACTAGTCGTGGTGAAGATTCCTAAAGCCTGGAAAACAGCTTTTGTTCTACCACCCTACAAATGGGGTGATTGTAGTGGAGTGGATATTTACCGGCCCATCTCTAAGCTTGTCTGTTTGGCAAAAATTCTAGAGTCATTGGTAAATAAAGAACTACAATATTTTTTAACAATAAACAATACTCTTTCCTGCCTTCAATCTGGTTTCAGACCAAAACACAGTACCAGAGATTCTGTGAATACCGAAAAAAATTCTTAAACAAAATTGATTTTTATTTTTGTGTTGCCTGTCTGTGATCACTTTAACTGAGTTTTATGTGCGTTGACAGAAGTATAAAACTTAAAAGAAGCTACATGTTTTGATGTGTTGAGGGGCCTTGTGCATGGTCTGTAGATCCCTGGGTTAGGGTATCTGATGTACGTAAATCCTCCAGAGTGGTACATCAGGCATGCTCTGATTGTACATGACTTGTATGTAGCGGTCGGGAGTTCAGGTCGAGAAATTCAGGGGTGGAAGTACATGATTTGTACTTCCATGTATGCTTCAAAAACAGGTGCACTGCGTACAGCGCAGACCTTGCCAGGCCCAATAACTACTAAAAACATAAGGCCACTGAGGGAATTACACCAGTGTTTAAAGCAATGTACTTTATCTTGTGTTTGAGCGTCTTGTTATCTTGTTTGGTCGGTACACTGTTTTTTCTTCTGTGTTTTTAATCATTGAACCTAAACTGTATGTGTAAACATGTATATGCAGGGCCTAGCTGTAAAAGAGACATTGGTCTCAGTCTGTGTTCCTTGTTGATATAAATGTTTAATAAAAAAAAAATTAAAAGAGAAACCACTAACCCTAACCTTAAACCTCATGCTGTCTCTAACCTGAACCCTTTTCCTAAACCTTAAGCCAACACAATAGACAGTGACCTAACCGTAATCTAAACCTTAGCAAGCATTTACTTTGTTTTTTATAGTTTGTTAATAGTATGAGTATCTGTAGCACATCTACAGATGGTAATTTTGACTATCCAAATGAAGCGTAACCAAATAATCCAGCGCCTTGAGTCTTCTTCAATATGTCTCAGAAAATGTAGCATATTGTAAACATGTCCGATCTCAGTTGATCTGCCATGAATTGGGAGTCACAGCAACATTAGCATTATCGCTGATGATCCATTTCAAACCACCCAGGATCAGAATGCCATTTAAGATCAACTAATCAGTCTAATATGTTTGGTAATTTTGAAATTAAATCAATTTACTATTGGCACCAACAATAAAACATTGTTGAAAATTCAAATTCTGCATATTTAAAATAGCACGCTTGCGTGTCTGTGCAATGCATGTCAGCGTGTAGATGAGTTCCGTGGGAGTTTTGATGTGCTTTGATCAGACCAGAGACAGACTGAGCCAATCTGTTCGATGCCCGGGGGAAAAAGAACTATATCTTTCTTCCACTCGCTGTTTATGTCTCTCTCGCTCCTTCCCTCTATCTTTTTTTTGTGAACTTTGTTTATTGAGCTTTTAAACACAAATTAACCACAGCGTTAAAGCGTGTTTGAGTGACAATGTCATAGAAAAAACAACATACAGTACATGGCAAGTTATTGAAAATGTCTTTTACCCATAGAGTGTGAGAAGGCAGTGTTGGAGATTTCCATCTCATTAGTATGAGACATCTAGTCAATAACGTTACAAAATATTGGAGCCCAGGCAAAGGGAACTGAGTGGTACCAAACAGAGCAGTAATGGCATTAGGCTCGATATGCATCCCAGTCACCTCCATCAGAGTATTGAAAATCGCAGTCCAGTAGTTACGCAGAGATGTACATGACCAAAACATATGCACATGGTTTGCAGGTGTTCGATGACATTTTTCACAAGAGGGGTCAATATCGCCACACATTTTGGAATGTCTAACTTTGGTCCAGTGAGTGCAGTGAACAGCTTTACATTGAATAAACCCATGTCTGGCGCAGACAGACGAGGTATGCACACGTTTAAGAACATCCCCCCAAAGATCCTCGGAGATCGCCTCCCCCAAATCCTCTTCCCAAAGAGCTTTTACAGTATCCAGAGAGGTCGAAGATAAGATTTGGATTTGACTGTAGATATATGAAATCATAACTTTCATCACAGGGACCCGAGTGAGAAAAGCATCTAGAGGCATGTCATCCAGCAGGTCAGGGAACTGGGCATACGTATTGTGAATAAAACTACGAATTTGCAGGTATCTAAAAAAATTATGTTTAGGAAGAGAGAAAAATTCCAAAAGCTGTTGAAAAGATGCAAATACATTATTAACATATAAATCCTTGAATTGTTTAATTCCAAGGTTGGACCATATTCAAAATGAGCCATCCGATATAGAGCATGATTGGCAACTGTTGTGGCAGAGGAAGAAAAGTTTGTAAGCCAAAGTGATGTCTAAACTGGTTCCAAATCCGTAAGGAGATTTTAGCAATTATATTTTTAACACAGGGCCAGAAGGGGCAGTTGATGGGGGAGTGTACAAGAGCTGACAGCGACACAGGTTTAGAGGAAAAGGACTCCATAGCCAACCAGGCAGGAGGGGGGTGGAATGTATCAGACCTGAGCCAATACTGTAAAATTCCAAGGTTAGTAGCCCAGTAATAAAACCTACAGTTTAGCAAGACTAGTCCTCCAAGAGCCTTTGGTCTCTGTAAAAAGCATCTACACACTCTCTGGGTATTTTTGATCCAAATAAACTCCATAACTAAGCTATCATTTTTCAGAAAAAACAAGGAAGGAAAATAGATATACATTGAAATAGATGCTATTCAATGGAGGGTATTCATTTTCACAGAGTTGATCTTCGCAGCCAAATTTAGAGGGAGCAGTGACCAGCGGTCAAAGTCTTGCCTTAAAAGATGCAAAGTTGGCCTTAAAGAGATTTTTAAGTTTGCTCGTGACTTCAATTCCAAGATATGTGAAACCACGCCGATAGATTTTAAATGGGAAAGTACGTAAAGTGTATTTATGTGCAGTTGCCTTTAGAGGAAATAGTTCACTTACCCAGATTACGTTCGTATCCCAATATAAAACTGAATGAGTTCAACGTGGCAAGTGCAGCAGGGATGGATGAAGATTGTCCGCATAAAGAGAGACCCGCTCCGTGCCATTCCTGGTTATCCCAGTGATGGGGCTTTAGAGCGAAGAGTGGTAGCAAGGGGCTCAATAGCGACGGCAAACAGAAGGGGTCTCAAAGGGCAACCTTGTCTGGATTAAGCTCCTGGGTTAAGCTCCTGACGCTTAACATTGCCAAAAGTAGCCCACTTTTTAGCGACAGTGGACGTATAGTCAGCAAAGATGGAAACCTGCTTGCCCTGGTGGAGGAGAGTTCCGCCTGCCCAACGTAAAATCTCATTGCGAATGTGAAAGTAGTGCACTCTCACGACAAATGGTCGGGGTGCAACTCCCTCTTTGGGCTTGTCCCCATGCTTATTAAAAAAGAAAAAGTGCAATTTGTCAATATATAGATGTGATATATATAGATTTTTTAGGGGTCTTTCATTTGTTAAATGAACATAAGTAACACGTAAGTTATGTAGTCCATATTGAGTTTTTGTGTAAGTGTGTGTCTTTTTCTAGGTACTCTTAACCATATAGCCACCCTTTGCCTTGCTTTGCACACTCCGGGCATTCTCTCAACCAGTTTTATGAGGTACCTGGAATAGTTTTCCAACCGTCTTGAAGGAGTTCCCACATATGCTGAGCAATTGTTGGCTGCTTTTCCTTTACTCAGCGGTTCAACTCATCCCACCTCAACCGGGTTGAGGTTGGGTGATTGTGGAGGCCAGGTCATCTGATGCAGCACCATCACTCTCCTTCTTGGTTAAATAGCCCTTTCACAGCCTTGAGGAGTGTTTTGAATCATTGTTCAATTAAAAAACAAAGGATAGTCCCACTAAGGGCAAACCAGATAGGATGGTTTATCACTGCAGAATGCTGTGGTAGCCATACTGTTTGAGCATGCCTTGAATTCTAAATACAGTGGATATAAAAAGTCTACACACCCCGGTTAAAATGCCAGGTTCTTGTGATGTAAAAGAATGAGACAAAGATAAATCATGTCAGAACTTTTTCCACCTTTAATGTGACCTATAATGTGAACAATTCAATTGAAAAACTGAAATCCTTGAGGGGGGAAAAATAAAAAATAAACAACTTACAATAACCTGGTTGCATAAGCGTGCACACCCTTAACTAATACTTTGTTGAAGCACCTTTTGATTTTCTTACAGCACTCAGTCTTTTTGGGTAGGAGTCTATTAGCATGGCACATCTTGACATGGCAATATTTGTCCACTCTTCTTTGCAGAAGCGCTCCAAATCAGTCAGATTGCGAGGACATCTCCTGTGCACAGCCCTCTTCAGATCACCCCACAGATGTTCAATTGGATTCAGGTCTGGGCTCTGGCTGGGCCATTCCAAAACATTAATCTTGTTCTGGTGAAGCCATGCTTTTGTGGATTTGGATGTGTGCTTTGGGTCATTGTCGTGCTGAAAGGTGAACTTCCTCTTCATCTTCAGCTTTCTAACGGACGCTTGAAGGTTTTGTGCCAAAATTGCCTGGTGTTTGGAACTGTTCATAATTCCCTCCACCCTGATTAAGGCCCCGGTTCCAGCTGAAGAAAAACAGCCCAAAAGCATGATGCTGCCACCACCATGCTTCACTGTGGGTATGGTGCGCCAAACATACCTTTTGGAATTATGGCCAAAAAGTTCAACCTTGGTTTCATCAGACCATAACACATTTTCCCACGTGCTTTTGGGGGACTTGATGTTTGTTTTTGCAAACTTCAGCCGGGCATGGATGTTTTTCTTTGTAAGAAAAGTCTTCCGTCTTGCCACCCTACCCCACAGCCCATTCATATGAAGAATACGGGAGATTGTTGTCACCGGTAGCACACAGCCAGTACTTGCCAGAAATTCCTGCAGTTCATTTAATGTTGCTGCAGGCCTCTTGGAAACCTCCCTGACCAGTTTTCTTCTCGTCTTTTCATCAATTTTTGAGGGATGTCCAGTTCTTGGTAATGCTTTTGGGGGACTTGTGCCATATTTTCTCCACTTGATGGTGACTGTCTTCACTGTGTTCCATGGTATTTCTAATGCTTTGGAAACTCCTTTGTACCCTTCTCCTGACTGATATCTTTCAACAATGAGATCCCTTTGATGCTTTGGAAGCTCTCTGCGGACCATGGCTTTTGCCCTGAGATGCAACTAAGAAAATGTCAGGAAAATCCTACTAGAACAGCTGAACTTTATTTGTGTTTAATCAGAGTCACTTTAAATGATGGCAGGTATGTAATGACTTCTATTTAACATGAGTTTGAATGTGATTGGTTAATTCTGAACACAGCCATCCCCAGTTATAAGAGGGTGTGCACACTTATGCAATCAGGTTATTGTAAGGTTTTTATTTTTCATTTTTCCCCCCTTGAAGATTTCAGTTTGTTTTTCAATTGAATTGTTCACATTATAGGTCACATTAAAAGCGGAAAAAGTTCTGACATGATTTATCTTTGTCTCATTCTTATTCACAAGAACCTGGCATTTTCACAGGGATGTGTAGACTTTTTTTTATATCCACTGTAAATGACAAAGTGTCACCTGCAAGGCACCCACACACCATCACAACTCCTCCATGCTTCACGGTGGGCAACACAGGCAGAGATAATGCATTCACCCACTCTGTGTCTCACAAAAACATGGCGGTTAGAACCAAAAATCTCAAATTTGGACTCATCAGACCAATGAACAGATATCCACCGGTTTAATGTGCATTTCTCATGTTTCCAAACAAGTCTCTTTGATTTACACAGTCTCCTCAGAACAGTTGATTTTGAGATTTGTCTTTTCTTTGAACTTTGTAAAGCATTTATTTGGGCTACATCTGAGGTGCAGTTAACTGCCGATTTCTGAGGCTGGTAAGTCTAATGAACTTATCCTCTGCAGCAGAGGTAATTCTGTGTCTTCTTTCCTTTCCACATTTAGAAACCAGAGAAATTCCACAAATTAACATTTTAAGAAGCAAATTGAAAGGAAGGAAATGCAAGGCATGGCAGATGACTACCACACGAAACAGGTTGAGGGAATTTAAAGAGAGTGCAAAGCCGTCATCAAGGCAAAGGTTGGCTACTTTGAAGAATCTATAATGATCAATTACTTTCAGGTTTAGGCATTACCATTAATGGCTAGGTTAAATTTAGGCATAAAAGTTAGATTATTGAGCTTAGGGTTTGGGTTAAGGTTATCTAAGGGGACTTAAAGAATAGTGAACATGGATTTCTAGATCAGGATTTGGTATTATGTTTTTTTATATCGTTGTGGGCACCTGTGTGTGTAGTAAAGTTGCAGAATCAGATCTAAGTAAATGTTAAAAAAAGAGAAGTTTCAGACATTAGCTGTGATACACAATAGCAATAACTTAGGCTGTCAAACTTACCTATCAAATCTATCCTACATCAGCCACGTTAGCATCATGCTAACTTACTGACTGATTGACACGACTCGTTTCACACAATTAGCATGTGGTTGCTGTTTAACCCAGCCTTGTAGAGTTATAGACCCAACTGAGTTCTGCAGTCCAACAAAATGTGCATTATGACAGCTCTCTCAGACAGTGACCCTCCATTAGCAAAATTAGCATCATGCTAGCTTCATTACACACTCACCGTGCATTAGCAAAAATAGTATTAGTCTAGCAATAACATCCACTACATTTTTATATTTCTACATTAAGCACATTCCAATACACCAAGAAGTTTGAGTGGTGTAGGAGGCAGTGCAGCTAGCAGAGGATGCAGTGTTCGAAAATGTGTGAAATATTGTAAGTGTGTTTGTATGGGTGTGTTTGTGTAACTGGGTGTCATGGTAATAGAGAAGAGGTTAAAAAAGAGCACATACAGGCTTTTTTACTATTGGTTGCCGACTCTAACACATGTATTTCAGTCTCTCTTTAAAGCTTGCTCACCAGGGGTTCAAATGCACATTTCAGCCACTTGGTAAAAACCCACCACATCTTTCAAGGAAAAAAGGTGACTTGTGCAGATAGCCCTCAAAATTCATGTTTCATTTAGAATATTTTCCTCTACTTCCCTCATGCACCGTTTTTTCATAATGTTTAGACAATCCTTCAATCCATCATTGACAGAATAAAACAGAAGCCCTAAGAGCCCAAACATTGAATATCAGCTGTCACAACCACCTTCATTACTGTATGAATTGAAAATAAATAAGAACACAAGATATAGCCAATATTTCACAATAAATTACAAAAGATTATGGTATGTGCAAGGTGTGAGCTAGAAAGCAGTTCAAACATTAATGGGACAATTACGAAATCTCTCCTGAAATAATGTAGATTTGAATAGACCTTGCAATGTCATGATATCCCTTACCCTAACCCCACCTGATTGTGACCTCTTTCATTAGTGATTTATTTAATTGTGTGTGGGTAATGACATCTACGCAATGAGATTGTTCAAAGGGAAACTCTGAACCCTGTTTTTGCCCTGCCTCTTTATATACATTCAAGTGAAAATATGCAGGCGTTCAAAAACACTTTTTTTGGGCAAAGGTAAAAAATTTTTGGTGCTACAATTTTTCAAATGTATTTGTGCAAGGAGAATTAGGAGCATCACGATGTCATCACCACTGTCGCCTGAATCCATCTCTTGAGATGATAACTGAGTAAATTTGCAGGGGCATCTTACATTAGTGGCAAATACATTTGCTCGATTTCCTACTAAAAAACAAAATATCTATTTTCCAACAAATTCAGACAATAAGTCAAAATTGACAACTATAATAAAACATACTGTTTTGCCTGGATTTTTTTTTTTTGTGATAGTTAAGTTGGGCCTACCTTCTGCAGTAGCTGAGAACCAGAGTACTTGGCTGAGATGGATTTTATCTCTCCTCCGAACGCTGAGGCCCACAACTTGACCCTGCATGGACAACAGAGACAGGGAAACACATATGTCAAAAAAAGACACAAATACACACAAGACATTTACATTGTTATACGCAGTACGTATATAGATGTACACGATGGCGGCCCGTGTACAGCGCGAGGCCCAGCGTCTACGCAGTTTTTGCAAATTAGCAATAATTTACTTAATAGTTCTTAGTTTATTCACTCAATAGAGCTTAACATACACTATACAGCTGACAAGAACTCCTGGACATTGGAGCACAATGCACAGAAAGAGTTTTTGATAACTTCCAACTTCCACCGGAGATTGCAAAGACACCCCAGGAGACACTAGTCACATCGCCGTCTGGTAGTGCCTGGAGGCAGCATCGAGATTGTTAGAAATCAGCTGTTTCGTATAGTGGTTGAAATAATGATCATGTACCTGGTCGTCAAGGGTGAAAGTAATAAATCAATCAATTATTTATTGCAGCATATGATAGTCAGTTCATGATGTTACATACACGATGTCTTACAAACTTAATCTCATCTCACTCAATCTCAAAGAAACTTCTGGTCATACCTCAACTTTATAGACATCCCAACCTGCAATACACATAAGCCCATTGGCTATTTACTGTCACGCTTTAAATGAACGTGACTTCCAGTGTACGGATAAAGAGATGGTCTTTTGTCATCTAAACATAACAAGCATACACTTCATCAAGATCGTAAACAAAGGTGAAGGAAGCGTGGAGGGCTCCAGGCTAGGCTAATGTTTGCCCCCATCGGCCTTCACTACCTAGCCTTTTCCTCGCTAATGTACGGTCACTGGCGAACAAAATGGACGAAATACGACTGAGAATCCTCTAACATAAATGGATAATGGATTGCAGCGTCATAACTTTCTCAGAAATGTGGCTTAACAAAAACATACCCGACAACGTAATTGAGCTGGAAGTGTGTGCCTTCTTCAGAGCTGATCGGACTGCAGAGGACTCCAGTAAGACCAGAGGAGGTGGGCTGTGCATTTATGTAAACAAAACATGGTGTGCAAACCCTGTCATAACTGGGAGTCACTGCTCAACCAATCTGAAGTACCTGATGATTACGTGCTTGCCTTTTTACTTGCCTTGAGAGTTTACATCTATTGTTGTTATGGCAGTCTACATACCCCCAGATACTAATGCTAAACTAGCAATGAAAGAATTGGAGGCTGCCATTAGCAAACAGCAGACAGAACACCCGGATGGTGTTTGTGTGGTTGCAGGGGGATTTCAACCATTAAAATTTGAAAACTGTTTTTCCCAAACATACAGTTGTGCTCATAAGTTTGCATACCCTGGCAGAAATTGTGAAATGTTGGCATTGATTTTAAAAATATGACTGATCATGCAAAAGAACTGTCTTTTATTCAAGGATAGTGATCATATGAAGCCATTTATTATCACATAGTTGTTTGTAGTCCCTTATAAATCATAATGATAACAGAAATCACCAAAATGGCCCTGATCACAAGTTGACATACCCTTGAATGTTTGGCCTTGTTACAGACACACAAGGTGACACACACAGGTGAAAATGGCAATTAAAGGTGAATTTCCCACACCTGTGGCTTCTTAATTGCAATTAGTGTCTGTGTATAAATATTCAATGAGTTTGTTAGCTCTCACGTTGGATGCACTGAGCAGGCTAGATACTGAGCCATGGGGAGCAGAAAAGAACTGTCAAAAGACCTGTGTAACAAGGTAATGGAACTTTATAAAGATGGAAAAGGATCTAAAAAGATATCCAAAGCCTTGCAAATGCCAGTCAGTACTGTTCAATCATTCACTAAGAAGTGGAAAATTCGGTGTGTGGGAGCAGTAAAGGCACGGGAATCTTGTGAAAATTGATGGCAAGATGAATGCAGCATGTTATCAGAAAATACTGGCAGACAACTTGCATTCTTCTGCACGAAAGCAGCGCATGGGACGCTCTTGGACTTTCAAGCACAACAATTATCCTAAGCACAAGGCCAAGTGGTTGCAGCAGAAAAAGGTGAAGGTTCTGCAGTGGCCATCGCAGTCTCCTGACCTTAATATCATCGAGTCACTCTAGGGAGATCTCAAACGTGCGGTTCATGCAAGACAACCAAAGACTTTGCATGACCTGGAGGCATTTTGCCAAGACGAATGGGCAGCGATACCACCTGCAAGAATTTGGGGCCTCATAGATAACTATTACAAAAGATTGCACGCTGTCATTGATGCTAAAAGGGGCAATACACGGTATTAAGAACTAAGGGTATGCAGACAGGGGTCAGTTAATTTTTTTTCTTTGATGCCATGTTTTGTTTTATGATCGTGCCATTCTGTTATGACTTACAGTTGAATGTGAATCCCATAAGAAATAAAAGACGTGTTTTGCCTGCTCACTCATGTTTTCCTTACAAATGGTTAATCAACTCAAAAAGAACAAAAGCCAGAAAATAATTAATGTGTTCGCTGTGAACCACAAAAACAGGCACATTGTCCTTCTACGAACAAAACAACTTGGAACTGGCTATATAATTGCGTTATTATTCTTTAGCCTTTCAATGTTTGTGCATTTTATTAGTTGGTTAAATGCAGAGCACTTAATATTTGAAAGCACCTTGTTTGCAATGTTGCGCGTTGAAATAATATAGCCTATATTTTGTTTATTTTTGGCTGCATGATGATGAGACTTTTGTTTAACATAATTCCAATCAAGTACATTTACTGTTTTAATTTATACATGCTATAGGCAAAATGTTCCCTAAAAATGCTGAGCACTTACTTTTCTTGGCAGCTGATAGGCCGTGTGTATCTGAAACGCTCTATATTTTGTTCTCGTATATAATAAATCATTTAAAAAATACAAGTTATAGGCCTAGATTTCATGCAATTTAGTTATTTGTTGTACTTTATGTACAGTCTGTACTCTGTACTGTATGCTATCCTTCGAGTGTTGTGCGAAAACAGAGTAGCAAAAACGAAAGGCAGTCATTTATGACTATCTGACCTTTACTCGAAGAAATGTATTGGCGAATTTGACCTAATGCCTAAAAAAACTCCACATGATGTATTGCAAAATACATCATGTGATATAAAACATTCACAATTCTCATATATATAGATTATATAGGGGTTAATTAGAGTGCAGGCTTTTAAAACTGGTTAAGCCGTTTAACCGCATTTTCTGTCAATGGTGCTGATTTTGTCTATGAGTCGTTGAGTATTAGGCCTAGATGTTTGAGATTGTGAAATCTCATTTCGTTTTCTCCTATAGAAGTAGCAACAGTCACGTCAGCGCTCATTAAAGCCAATCATGTCAGCACCTCCACGCATCAAGATAGTACCCCCTTAGCACCTCCTGTGAACATCATCAGAATAAGTTCAAAACTTAAAAAAAACAAGACTATTGGATTTATTCTGAAGAATTTACGTGTGGTGTATTTTAATGTAATTTGTTTTTAGAGCCTAATAAAAATGCTATAGTGTGTGTTCTTTGAAGTTATTGTTTTTTTCGTATTCCTTTCATAAGACCTGAAATACAAACACATTATTGTATTCCTCAAATTCATTTGACATTTAAAGCAAACAAATCCTATTATTCATTCTTTTTTAGACTAAAATGCTAACAAAGCTAAACCACATGGATACTGGGGTTCTGACAGGCCTGGCAGCTCTAGACTAGTGTACATCCTGTATTTGGTTATATGTTGAAATAATTTTTAGTAAAATATAGTTTAGTTGTAGAAGCAGAAAATACAGCATCATATTTTTGGTTTTATAGTTTACCCAAGTCAACAGAGAAAAGCCAGTCATAATAAGGATATAATCATTTTGTTTCTCCAACAACTTAACTCTCATTTTTAAGCTTTATTCATCGTTGAAATTGGACAGGAAGAGAAATTGAAAGGTCTGCCCAATTAGGAGAGTATACAGTAGCCTATTAGCGAATTGCCATAAGATGCAAATAGCTGTGCTTTGTATTATATTAAGATAATTCATGTGTTTAAACAAATAGTATTTATTTCTGTGTAGGTTATTAGTGTTTCTTTATTAAAACACATCGTAATTGTAGCAGCGATGAAGACCCAACTGGAAACATTTTGCTTTTAAATTAAACCTGTTATGTTAGGAGCTGTAATGTTAGAAACACTGTAAACATTGTCTATCTTCAGAAAACAATTTTTGAGAAATAAAAGAATATTCAGCGTTCTAGCTCCCCTATGCAGGTGCCAAATCCTGCTGGAAAAGGAAATCAGCATCTCCATAAAGCTTTTCAACAGATGGAAGAATGAAGTGCTCTAAAATCTCCTGGTAGATTGCTGCATTGACTCTGGACTTGATTGACACAGTAGAACAACACCAGCAGATGACATGGCACCCCAAATCATCACTGACTGTGGAAACTTCACACTGGACTTCAAGCAACTTGGATTCTGTGCCTCTCCACTCTTCCTCCAAACTCTGAGACCTTGATTTCCAAAATAAATGCAAAATGTACTTTCCTCTGAAGAGAGGACTTTGGACTAGGGCTGTCACGATAACAGATTTTCAGTACAAAAAAATAGAACTGTACAAAAAGAACAATTACACTTAATGGATAGTGAAAAGGCAACCAGATGAACTGCTAAACAAAAGATCCACAAGGCCTAACACTGAGAGAAGTTTTTGGAAAAATACAAAACATTTTTGCCTAGTGAATAGGCTACGAAAAGGCGTTAATTCAAATGCTAGTTTATAGGTCCAGACTCGTAGTTTAAGACATGCATCGTTTGTCCACGAATAAGCTGTGGAAAAACTGAGAGGAGTTTTTGAAAAAATACAATGTCCTTTTTTCCATGTAAATAGGTTTTCAATGCCAGTGCATAGGTCCAGTCTCTTTGTTTAAGCATATGCATCGTTTGTCTATAAGTGACACAAGGTATCGAAAAACTGAGATGTTTTTTTGGAAAAATACAACTTTAGTTTTGCATAGTGAATACGATATTATCATATGTGTATTATTAACATGATATAAATATTTCATTTTTTAAATATCACAGTTATCGTCAATACTGGTATATCGCGACACCCCTAATTTGGACCACAGAGCAATGGTCCAGTTCTTTTTCTCCTTTGCCCATGTAAGGTCAGCACTCTGCAAACAGCCAGCCCTTTCAGCAATGACCTTCTGTGGCTAAACCCTCCTCATGGAGGGTGTCAATGAGTGTCTTCTGGACAAGTGTCAAGTCAGCAGTCTTCCCCATGATTGTGGTTGTGTGTACTGAAGGGTCAGGGAGTTAATTAGCTGATTAGAGATCTTCTCAGGTCGACATTTCTGTATTGTACATTTTTTACTCTAATATTTTGAGATACTGGATTTTTGATTTCCATGAGCTGTACGCCGTAATTGTCAAGATTGAAACAAAAAAGGCTTGAAATGTTTCACTTTGTGTAATGAATCTAGAATATATGAAGGTGTCACTTTTTAATTTGAATTACAGAAAAAAATGAACTTTTCGACGATATTCTAATTTTTTGAGATGCACCTGGCTTACAAAGCCATTCCCCTCCCCCACATGGGATAGTCTGATCATCTTTTACTGTTCCAACTCCCCAAGTTTTCACCCCTCACTAAATGTGTGAAACCATCAGTGAAGACAAAGTGTGGCCAGAGACTCACTCTCAGCATCAGTTTCAACACACAGACTGGAGTTTGTTTGCCACTCCAGCCACCCTTGACTCCCATACAGACATTACAACATATGCCTTCTCCGTTCTGGATTACATCAACATCTGCATCAACAATGTCACCACCCACAAACTAATTAAGACCTTCCCCAATCAGAAGCATGTGGCATGGCATCCAAGCCATCACAGGCTACAGGCCAAAGAACACTATCCCCACAGCCAACAGTGTCTCCTTCACCAACGAGTTAAACAGGTTCTACGCCCGCTTCAACAGGGACAACAAAGCGCCAGCCATTAAAGCTGAACTCCCCCCAGATGACCCCCCCTCAGACTATCCACCGCAGATGTGTCGTCTGCACTGAGCAGGGTGAATGTACGCAAGGCTGCTGGTCCTAATGGCGTCTCCAGGCATGTGCTCAGAGCATGTGCTGGGCAGCTGGCCGAGTTCTTCACTGACATTTTCAATGGCACAGGCGGTTGTTCCAACGTGCTTCAAGACCGCAGCCATTGTGCCAGTGCCGAAGCAGTCGACCGCACCTAGCTTGAATGACTTCGGACCTGCCACACTAACCCCCACGATCATGAAGTGCTTCAAAAGACTAGTTCTGGCCCACCTCAAGTCCTGCCTACCCCCAACACTGGATCCCTACCAGTTTGCCTACCGGTCAAAACAGGTCTACAGGAGACACCATTTCCACAGCTTTACACTCTGCCCTGACCCACTTGGACAAAACCAACACCAATGTTAAAATGCTGTTCATAGACTTTAGCTCAGCATTCAACACGGTCATCCCCTCTAGGCTGGTCAACAAACTCAATGACCTAGGGATCAGCCTTTCTCTCTGTAACTGGACTTTGGACTTCCTAACCAACAGACCCCAGTCTGTCAGGTTAGACAACTTCACCTCCTCCACCCTGATACTGGTGTTCCACAAGGCTGCGTGCTGAGCCTCCTCCTGTACTCCCTCTTCATCCATGACTGCGTTCCGGTACAAAGCTCCAACATCATCATCAAGTTCGCAGACGACGCCACGGTGGTAGGCCTGATCAGTGACAATGATGAGTCAGCCTACAGGGAGGAGGTCAAGTGCCTGGCAGCATGGTGCGCTGATAACCTGGCTCTCAATGCAAAGAAAACCAAGGAGCTCATTGTGGATTACAGGAAGTCTAATGGCTGCAGTCACGCCCCAGTTCTCATCGATGGCACTGAGGTGGAGCATGTGTCCAGCTTCAAATTCCTGGGTGTCCACATCTCCAAGGACCGTTCCTGGTCCCTCAACAACTCAGTACTGGTCAAAAAGGCGCGGCAGCGCCTGTACTTCTTGAGGAGGCTGAAGAAGGACCGCCTGTCTTCCAAGATCCTGTCTTCCAAGAACTTCTACTGCTGCACAATCGAGAGCAGTCTGACCAACTGCGCCACAGTGTGGTTTGGTGGTTGTTGCATAGCCGACCAGAAGGCCCTGCAACGGGTGGTGAAAACCACCCAGCACATCACGGATACCCAGCTCCCAGCCATTGAAGACCTCCAGCGCAAACGGTGTCTGCGTAGGGCACGCAGCATCAACAGGGACCCTTCACACCCATGCCACAAACTGTTTGCCCTCCTCCCATCAGGCAGGCGGTACAGGTCTCTCCGTTCTCGCACCAGCAGGCTCAGGAACAGTTTCTTTCCATCTCCTGTAACCTTGCTGAACTCTGTGACTTCCCATCACTAACTATGCCCACCTTCTGCACTACTGGATTAGCAAGGTAGGGTAGGTTACGTTTTAAGTGTAATCCGTTACAGTTACAAGTTAACTGTCCACATTTGTAATCAGTAACGTACCTTTTAATTACTCAAATTCATAGAGTTTACATAGCTGGCCAAAAACGGAATTAGCATTTTACCTTATGGGTTTTGTACAGCGCCTTTGGAAAGGGTTTCTAAACCATTGCTTTCTACTTCAATATTATTGGGCTACATCTCTACACTACACGCTAAAGGTCAATCAGATATTCAGTCATTCCAATTAATCCAATAACCCTGAACCTTCCAGAATCTGTCTGTTTATCTGAACATAACCCAAAATCGAAGGATGTGTTAGCCTTTTCTGTTATTTGTTTTATTCATGTTTTTAATTGCTGAAAAATTAAAAAAAATTCTCAAAAAGGGTATTGACATTGTTGTATATAAAAATCAAGATATCCGTATCTTTTCGCGCGTATACTAAATTTGCAGTAGTGTGATGTTTTGCTCCACAACCACCAACATTGTCAAAACGTTGCAGAAACCCCAGGCATACAAATGCACGTTTGCAATCGTGAACATCTGCACACAAATCCGTTTTACCCGCGCGAACATATCTTGTGATTATTAGGGCCACCAGCGATGGATTTTCAAAACGCAAATGAAAGAAATAAACTGTAATCATACACCTGCACTCTTAGCTTACAGTCAATGTCGTCAGCAGCCAATGATAACCAATGGATGCAATATTCTGAGATGCAAAGCAAGCAGAACCACATGGCCTACCAGCATGGACGGAGTTGAGGTGGTTGGGTCAAATGCAAATCATCATCCTTCGGCAGAGTGTTTCCCAACACACCTTTTCTCCTTAAATGTCATGATTAATTCCCTATAATGTTGTGTCTTGAAGGGAGCCCCATGTTACAGCTATCTAACAAATAGTTGCCTAATCTTCAAAAACATTTCCTGTCTGAGTTGTTCAGTGCAACTCTTTTTGGCTGTGTTGTTCAGTGCATTTGACAAATAAACCTTGAAACTTGAAAAGTATATAACACGAGGTAGGCCTATCACCTATCGTTCTGAGAAAGATGTGTCTAGTAAATTACTAAATCACATTTAAATGGGTCGGCTAATATTATCGTAGACACACTCTGTTTTTTCCAATTAAACTAGCGCATTATCAGTCGCGTAATCCGCCACTCCCCAACTGTGTGGATTAGTCTGAAAAGATTTTTCAGTTCAAGTGTCATTGTTGCTATTTCTGTATTTCATTTGCACATACAGACTTGCATCTTAAACTTGCATCTTAACCCTGCCCTCATTGCACATTTAGAACTGCCACTGTACCTGCATTTTCAATTGTTACACACATCTACCTCGGGATTCTCATTGCTGCTATCCCTGCATTTCAGTTGCACATGCTACCTTACTCCTCAATTTGCCTCAATTGTAAATTCAAAATGCCATTGAGAATTGCCACAACTATTTATCTCACTTCTACATACATTATACTTAATACCTGTACATTTTCTGTAAATTTGTGAATTCTCCATTGCACATTTAGAATTGCCATATGTAATGCATTTGCATTAATTGCAAACCACTTCATTCCACTTGTATATACATATTGTTGTACTTGTAAATTTTTCTGCACTCTATTTGCACTTCTGGTTAGACGCAAACTGCATTTGTTGTACTGTACTTGTACTGTTCAATGACAATTAAGTTGAATCTAATCTAATCGAAATTTGGCTGACACGAAACCAACGTTGTTTCACCAGTTTAGGCTATCCCCAGTTCATATAATGACAAATGTATTGATTTTACAGATGCTAATTAGCATAATTAGCGTTAATTAACTTCTAGGCTGTATCTTTACGTATGCTGATTAGCGTATTTAGTATTAATTAGCTATTAGGCTGTATCTTTTGAACCGTTCGTGCTACAGACACGAAACCAACTTTGTTTCACACGTTTAGGCTATCCACACTGCAACTTATGAAAAAGTTATTGATTTTTCATATGCTTAATAGCGTAATTACCATTAATTAACTATTAGGCTGTATTTTTTGAATTATTCGAGCTACAGACACGAAACCAACTTTGTTTCAACAGTTTAGGCTATCCCTACTTCAAATGAGAGAACGTTTTTCGATTTTACGTATGCTAATCAGCATAATTAGCCTTAATTAATTACTAGGCTGTAACTTTTGAACTGTTGAAGCTATAGACACGAAACCGACTGTTTAGCTATCCCCACTTCAAATTATGAAACGTTTATCAATTTTCCGTATGCTAATTAGCGTAGTTTGCGTTAATTTACTATTAGGCTGTATCTTTTGAACTGTTCGAGCTACAGACACTAAACTGAGTTTGTTTCACCAGTTTAGGCTATCCTTAGTTCATATAATGACACATTTATTGATTTTACATATGCCCATAAGCTTAATTAGCTCTAATTAACTATTAGGCTGTATATTTTGAACCGTTCGCGTTACAGACACTAAACCAACTCTGTTTCACAAGTTTAGGCTATCCCCAGATCCTTTGAAACGTTTATTGATTTTACATATGCTGATTAGTGTAATTAACGATAATTAACTATTAGGCTGCGTCTTTTGAATAGTACATGTTACAGACACAAAATCAACTTTGTTTCACACGTTTAAGCTATCCCCAGTGCAAATTATGAAACGGTATATGATTTTACGTATGCTGATTAGCGTAATTAACGTTAATTGAATACCATCCTGTATCTTTTGAATCATTCGTGGTACAGACACGAAACCAATGTTGTTTCACACGTTTAAGCTATCCCCACTGCATATTATGAAAGGGTTATTGATTTTATGTATGCTAATTTGCGTAATTAGTGTTAAATAACAACATATGTCACTCGTTTAATTACAGCGTTTTCTTACCGCGGTAATACCAAGGTAGATTGCGTCAAACTGTGATTGCACTATTCCAAACACATGGGGGAGCTAGAACGCTGAAAATGCTATTGGTTCTCGTTTTCTAAACGAGCAACAGATCATACAGGTCACACAATATTAGGCTATTTAATATGCTATTAATCTGTTTACTTATTCATTTGGCATATTTCCCACCGGACATTTTGGCGGTTGATATTTTCATGTGTCAGAATATACCTGATACCAGCGAAAAGCCTTTGCCGGCTAACGTAAACCCTGGTGCACAGTTTTCCTTAGCTGTAGGCCTAGTAATGAGGATTTGGTGTGCATAATGATGGGAAGTCCTGGGTGATGAGATCAGGAACAGATGTGCTTAATAGTGGAGACCGTGAATGCGGCACGGTGAAAGCGGTGCCAGCGGCAGGAGGCTGGCTTGATCACGGGTGGCACCGTGACAGTGTAGGCTACTGTAAATCATCCTTTCCTTTATTTATCAAATTAAGGAAAACCGTGCTTTAGGCCTTTGTAAAGCTATTCATGCCGATTTCCTTTGATCGTAGCAAACTGGTCCACAGTGTCTCTTATTTTACCTTGTACATCATTACAATGAGATGAAAATGAAAACTAAATTCTAATGGAATTATTTTAAATAATTTATGTGTTGTGTAATTTTCATTTAGTACATTTGTAGGGCCTAATAAACGAATGAAAATATTATTGCCTGTGTTCTTAGAAATAATTCTTCTATGTAGCCTATTCTTTTTTTGAGTGGGACAATTTGTTAGGTAAAGTGGGACACTACATTATGATTAAAATGAACTACTAGATGAGACCACATGAGAAAAACGTTTTAACCACATGTATTAATTAATTCAGATGTACAGTAAATACAGTGTTCACAATGTTCTAAAATAACAGGTTATAATGAATTTAAAAGCGAGATGTTTCTAGTTGCAACTTCATCACTAATATAATTACGAAATGTTTTAATAAAGAAATACACCAATAGCCTACACAGAAATAAAGACAATTTGTTTAAACATTTGAATTATCTGAAGAAATAATAAAATACAAAGCAGAACTATTTGTTACGATCATAGTTTTGAAGTACGGCATGGTAGAAAAACACATCTTGTAACAGTTGGCGAATAGGCTGTCAGAGTTTACTCTGTTACTGTATTTAATAGACAAATGCGTCAGTCGCTTATTTGTCGCATCAATTAATTTGTTTTCAAATCAGTCATATATAATAGATAAAATCCTTTATTCAGATTGGAAACATGATTTTGAAATCAAAGCATTGTGCAAAAAGATCGTGGTCTACAAAAATAATTGCGATGTGGCTCAAATTATTTCGATCAGGCAATGTAATAATTGCGACAGCCAGGTGGCCAGAGAGTACCCAGACAGACGCAAATCACTCTTACTGGCCGATACCCCCAGATAAAGAATGACGCTCCCTGTGAATTAACTTAACAATGAGAATGAAGTGTTATGTTGGTGACATAGGCTAGTTGATCACATGCAGCACGCCAAATCCGTTTTACCTCTAAACTTAGTATTGCAATCTTATTCATGAAATTCCCTTTTTTTATGAGATAAACAAAATATGAAACATATAATCTGTCTGAATAAGAAATTTTGCTAATTATTTTATAGAACCATGAAAATGATCCAGCTTTCTATGTAATTCATCAAAGGTATCACAGTAATTCATTATTAGTGAAACAAAATAAAAACGATATCCTTGACAGAGGCGTTGCTAGGATCATAATACATTCCGGGCTTAGCACCCGCTCCATCCCCAACCCCCAGGAGACTTCTTTGCCACACATTTTTCATGGATTTGTTGTGATGCCGTGTGTTGTTCTAACCAACGTTATCCTGGTTTTTCATATTAGGCTTACATTAGTTTGTGACAACTCTCTGGAACCCAAAATATTCTCAAACAACAGAAGATGATTTATTTTCGTCACCAAATCATCCCTAGTCTCTATCTCATTGTCCTTCTGGGTTAATTTTCTTAATCGATCCTCTTCCTCTTTTTAACAGCAAGCCTTACTCCGCACAGTTCTTTCGCAGTGGGCTCTATGCCGCATCTTCTTGTTTCTGACTGGTTAATTTGCTGTTCAGAGTAAGCATAATGCAATATTTTTAACTGAAATGTATTAAATCAATAGTTTATTCATTCAAATAATTAAACATAACGTAAATACGCTTAGTATGAACAGAATGTAAACAAATTGAGTTAACTTTATCGGAAGATATACTTTACTAGATCAAAAGCAGGCCATGCGCATGTGCAAGAGTAAAACGAAACGTCAGTTAGTCAGCGCCGTGAACCAGAAGTTACCCTGGGCAGTGGCGCAGAGCCACGGACTTGCATTATTCTGACCGAGCGGGAGCAGGACTGTTGTAGCGTGGCTTATAAGGTAAGTCTAATCTTTTGCCATCTGATATGGTGTAGCATTGCAATATGTCATTTCAGATGCATATCAATTTAAAATGTGATTTATGTTTTACAAAGACGAATATAATTTTCAATACGTTCATTTTTGGCCTAGTAATATATCTAAATCAAGTCCAAGCACGTGTCCCCTCTCCCAGCCTTTCTGTAACTTAGTTAGCTAGCTACGAAGATGCGTTTTTTCAGCAGGAGAGACATTGTCAAGACCTGTTTGACTAAATTGCAGAGCAAAACACAAAAGCATAGTTGTACTCTCTCACCCATTTCAAAATGTGTGTGCTAGTGGCAGAACCAAAGACTAGCTATCTGTTCTAGGACTGTATGGTTAGCGGGGTGCTCTGAGTTTAGCTGTCAACGACATGCATCGTTTTCGGGGTGTGAAGTTGACAGAGGTCAGAGATAGAGCTAGACCACTGTGTTAAATGTTTGGTACAACATAAGTTATGGACATTGGTTTGGGGTCAGATACAATGGGAATATGATTGTATATGGGGCTGGGATGTGTATATATGTACTGGATATAAGTGAATCGCGCTAGCCTAATATTAGGACATTGGCGATTAGCATAGATAGCTGAGTTAATTTACAGTGTAATGAATATTAACAGTTAGCGCCATGGAAGTATTAGCGAATCGTGCTAGCAATTAGCATTAGCAATTTGCGGCCTAATATTAGCATTAGCGAATAGCACAGGTTCATTTATTCAGTGTAATAAGTACTGACTTTTAGAGCTAGTGGCATGTGTTAATGTATGCTGGAAGTATAAGCGAATTGCGCTAGCAATTAGCATTAGCGATTTGAGAGCTAATATTATCCAGGTTGGGAACTAAACTTATATTTTCCCTCTACTTTCAGGTACCGAATCATAGGGCCAAATCAACAAATTAGGTCACACCTTGTGTAGGCAACCTCTCAATTTAGGTGAGAAACATTACATGTGATGACAATGACAAGGTCTATATTAACTAAGCCATAGTTTTCTGCAAAATTCTACAGTGGGAATTTAAGGTGTGTGGAACATCAGTAGTAAGTAGGTATGATTTGCTTAAACATAGCAAGCTAAAATATGGTCATATGGGAACAAGTGCCAAGTCTCCTTTTATAGTCCAAAGTGTCTCTATTTGTCATTTTTTCAGCTCAGAAAATAATTCTTCTTTAAGCATGAAAGTTATCACTTTTAGATCTCCCTAACTCTAATTTCACTGTTTCTCTCATAGACAAATGCAGAATTCATGCGTATTACAACTTCGCCACTTCAAGACAAGTTCCTGGCACAACTTGACAAATACACAGCTCACTTAAGGTCTTCAGCAATAGAGGAGGAGCTGCTGGAAGTAAGATCATATTCCTCATGGCTCCGACAGCTAAGGCAAGTGCATTTTAAACTGTAGCATTATTTAGCCAAGTAAAATCTTTTTCCCCCTTGTAACACTGGTTTTAACATCCTTGAAAACCTAGAATTGTTTTATTCAGTTCAACATAGTTTTATACAAATCTGTACATAACTTGTAGGGATCCCGCAAACAGACAACTGTAATGGGGTAAAACATGATTCTCATTCAACTCTGTGGGAGGTAATGATTGCAGGTATATCAAAATAATCCTTCAGCTTTTATCAGTAACCGGGTCTGACATAACAGATGGTCCAGGGCCAGTAAAGGTTTATGCAGGGCAAGTTGATTGACCAATCAGTCATGTCCTGGAAAAGTGTCGACTCAGTAATTAATATGCCTTCTTTTACAGAGAGGGGCAATTGACCTCAAGAGGGACTGTGTCCTTAGAAGTCTGTGTCTACCTCAATGAGTACAGCAACACACTCATCAAGGAGTACTTGGTTAGTTATGGCATTTTACTGTGAGCTTTTAGTATTAAACTTGCAATGTTTTCCTTATTTCAAATGGTCCAATTTTTTTTTTCACCATTAGAACGTCAGCAGCGAGGAAGCTGAGAGAGAGATCGCACAGACCACCATGGGGAAGCTGAGAGAGAGATCGCACAGACCACCATGGGGAAGCTGAGAGAGATATCGCACAGACCACCATGGGGCTTTACGTGATTCGCAAAGAAGGATGTTGGAGTGATTATTGAGGGTGCTTCAGTGAGCTCCCAAGTACAACACTGGAAAGTTGAGCTAGCCACATTATGGCTTGTTGGACTTTGCCATTTTGATGACCTGGTACATCACTGGAATGAAGCCCCCTCACTAGTTTATGGGATTTAAAAAACAAACACTAGTACAGCACGTTTTTTGTTGTTGCTGCTGCATCTACTATTGCCACATTCATTGTATGTGAACTTGCTGATTCTTAAGATCTGTTGTTGGAGGGATGGAGCATTTGGTGGAGGAAACTGCTCTTGGACCCTGTGGCCATTTTTTGCTTTGAGATACTATTATCTTCGTTACATATGTACAGCTTTCATGAACCGACTGTTAGATTAATCATTTATTTGTTCAGCAAGTGACAGAAGGTATCAACGGGGACTTTTAAGTCAATGAAAATGTCATTGAATTACCACTTTAAATGCTACTAAATGACAATTAAGATACCGCAGAGAAAGTCAGTCTGAAAACTGAAGGATACAATGGACAAATGTAATATCATCAGGGGTTATTTGATGATGCCATCTAGGGAGGGTTTTAAGATGAAGTGTTGCCCAATTCCAAATGGTGTGTTTGCTTAGTAGTGATGGAATGTATTTTTGGAGTTTCATCTTTGATGTAATGATTAGTCTTGTACCTTCATTCTTATCTGTGGTATTAACACCCTGAATTTTTCCTATATGTCAAATGTTCATGTTCCTTAAAAGTAAGGTGTTGAATTTAAAAAATGTGCATTTTACATTGTTAATCTTATTACATTTCTCAGATAAAGACAAATATTTTTCAAGTTATTGAATACAGTGGAAAGCCTTATGCCTTTTTTGAAATACTTTTAGCTTCACTGTACACTAGAAAACCTTGAACCTTAAAATGTTGCCATTACGCTGGTTTCTTGGCAATTGCAGGTCTTACTGATGGATCCCTTTCTTTTAAATTGCTAATGGAACAAATACATTTAAAGTTTTTGTAATTTTGAAATGCATTTAAATGGATTTGGCAGTAAATGTTTTCAGATCTGTTTCTGTTGCTTTGTGATTTATTATAAGTTAGAATCACCCATTTGAAATGCATGTATAATACTTGAATAAGCACATTGTTTATGTAGAAGTTCCCCTGAACTTTATATGTAGTAAGTGAATAAACACGTTTCCACTACCAGCGTTTATGTAAAAGTGTGCATTCATTAATAAAATCTGAAAAGGTCATTTAATTTATTCACACAAACTCAACATGATAGAAAAACATTTAAGCACATATTGTTGTTGGCATTCAACAAACATTAAACTAGCAAACTTTAACTCACCAGTATGCTGAATAACTCCTTGTTTTTGACAGTTGATATGACCAACGTCCCAAATGCTTCAAATGGCAGCACGAGCGCTGCACGCGACCGTAGATCATGCGGCAGGTGCATCCTATCCAAATCTGGGCCAATTCCTTCGAACTAGCCATCGCTAAAAATGTGTGTTTTGGATCTGGTGTGAAGGCGCTAAGTGAGTATGACTGCTATGAGGATTTGGCATAACAACGCAGGATCCGCCACGGAATCAGCTGCTGTCTGGGGTTACGTATGCTAATGAATAAAAAAAAGATATTTTTTTAAACGGTTAGCATTTTCTTCAGGAAGTGTATTTCTCTAGTTTTTTTAGAGGTCATTAGAGTTAGCATAAAGGCCTAACTTTGTGAAGACATAATTCAGTCGATATTTGACATAGCAAGTAGTTTTATCAGCCCTATTAAGAAGTATGGCTTTAAGTCTGTGAACATGGCATGGAAATGCCATCATTTTGAAATTGGCAAATTGAATCATGTACTGCAGCGCCCCGGGTGGAGGAATCTGGGCGGGTGTCTGAGTGTCAGGTACACATGGTCTATATTATGGATCGCCAAAGGGGTCACAATCATCAGCTTAGACGACACATCAGGTGACATTATGGAAGTACACACTTTGGCAGACGACATGTCAGGTAACTTTATGGAAGCACAAGCTTTGGCCGACAACAGGTCAGGTGATGTTTTCAAAGCACACACATTTGAATGGGTCATCTACAGTTAGGTCCGGAAATATTTGGACACTGATACAATTTTCATAATTTTGGCTCTGTACACCACCACAATGGATTTGAAATGAACTAACTGAGATGCAAGTGAAGCGCAGACTTTCAGCTTTAATTCAAAGGGTTGAACAAAAAAATTGTATGAAACGTTTAGGAATTGCAACCATTTTCATACACAGTCCCCTTATTTCAGAGGCTCAAATGTAATTAACACAATCATAAATAAAATGTTCATTTTTAATACTTTGTCGAGAATCCTTTGCAGGCAATGATTGCTTGACATCTGGAACACATGGACATCACCAAATGCTGGGTTTCCTCCTTTGTGATGCTTTGCCAGACCTTTCCTGCAACTGTTTTCAGTTCAGTTGTTGTTTGTTCATGGGTCTTTCTGCCTTAAGTTTTGTCGTCAGCAAGTGAAATGCATGGTTGATAGGGTTGAGATCAGGCGATTGACTCGGCCATTGCAGAATATTCCACTTCTTGCTTTAAAAAACTCTTGGGTTGCTTTCGCAATATGTTTTGGGTCACTGTCAATCTGTAAAGTGAAGCGTCGTCCCATCAGCTTTGCTTAATTTGGCTGAATCTGAGCAGACAATATATCCCTATACACTTCAGAATTCATCTGGCTACTTCTGTCTTCTGTCACATCATCAATAAACACTAGTGACCCAGTGTCATTTGAAGCCATGCATGCCCATGCCATCACACTGCCTCCACAGTGTTTTACAGATGATGTGGTATGCTTTGGATCATAAGCCGTTCCAAGCCTCCTCCATACGTTTTTCTTCCCATCATTCTGCTACAGGTTGATCTTAGTTTCATGTGTCCATGAATGCTGTTCTAGAACTGGGCTGGCTTTTTTAGATGTTTTTTGGCAAAGTCTAATCGGGCCTTTCTAATCTTGAGGCTTATGAATGGTTTGCACATTGTGGTGAACACTCTGTATTTGCTCTGAGGAAGTCTTCTCTTTACGGGAGACTTGGATATTGATATGCATACCTCCTAGGGAGTGTTCTTCACTTGGCTGGATGTTGTGAAGGGGTTTTTCTTTACCATGGAGAGGATCCTAGGATCATTCACCAGGCTTTGTTGGGTTGCAGAGCTCACCAGTGCATGATTTTTTTCTCAGAATGTACCAAACTGTTGATTTGGTCACTCCTAATGTTCCTGCTCTCTGATGGATTTTTTTTTTTTTTTTACTTTTGCTCCCTTGAAAAAGAGGGGGCTACATATTAACTGTAACTTGAATATATGTTGGTAAACAGCCAAAGCTGATGATTGTGACCCTATTGGCATTCTATACCTTACAGCCACAACTATTTGTATTTTGATGACTCACACCGTACCAACATCTCCTAAGCACAAGGTAAGTAGAAACATGTAAGAGTCAGAGCTCGGCTTTATCAAAGATGATATGAAGCAACAAAGCCCACCAAACAGAATGGGAGAAATCTAAAACATACAGGGCAGGGGGGTGTCCAGGAGCAGGGTTGAGAAACACTGGTCTAAAGGCACAGACACAGACATGGCCATGGACGGTTAACATGACAGGAAAATAGTCAGGAAAGGGACATTCATGTCTGTATGTGTATGGTCATACAAACTTCTGACTCAACAGTCCACTTTCTAAGGCCACAGGCAAAAACATTGGCAATGGAAAACGCATGGCGCCAAGCAAATGCTTGCACACCATAGGTCATGTCAAGGTTCTGAACAAGTGTACCAAGTTGGATTATATTACGATTAAAAGTTTCTCAGAAATATGTACAAAACCACGCCCACTTGAAGGTTTATTGGTCAATAGCGGCCACATTTTTTGACATACTGGCTCGGCTTATACATCTTTTACAGACCTTGGTCAGTAGAAGCCAAATATCAAAGGAAGTGAAGATAGGACATTTGATGCAATAGGAGTATCGTTTTAAGCGTTTTTCACAAAATTCAAAATGGCAGAAAATCGAATATGGCGGACTTTATGAGTCCCATTGGAAAAAATGTTCCTTGTGAGGAAATAGACATATGGAACAAGTTTCATGAACCTAGGAGAAATGGCGTGGGCATGGTGAGCTTGCAAAGTTGGCCCCTTTGGAAGCTTATTACAGCGCCACCATGAATCCGATTTGCATGCCATTGCACTTGAACTTGTGTCTCTTGAGACTGTATTAGCATGCAAAGTTGGGCCTTTTTGGGATTTTTATCTCACCAGAATTTGCAAAAAGGACATACAAACATCAGAAGTATGATAATAATAACCAAACATAACAAAAACAATAGTTTCACCAGTGAACTGCTGAAACATTAATAACCAACGGCAACAATAACAGTACTGTTTCATAAGTGAACTGCTGAAACTAATAACCAAGAGCAACAATAACAACAGTGTTTCACTAGTGAACTGCTGAAACACTAATAATAATAAAAGTAATTAAAGCTGCAAGCAGCATTTAGCAGCTTTCAGCATTGAGCCCACTTTGTGCCAGATTGCACATTTTTTTCAACTTAAATCCATAGATGCAAGCAATACGACATCTATGGTTTTTCCTTTCCTATACAGCCCCCATTTGGCCTACTTGAAACATTCATATATAAAGTAAAATCCCAACCCAGATCACGTGTACCAAATTTAATCTCCCTGAGTGACAAAGAAAATCAGATATTGTATTATGGCTATTATGCCACCACTGATTGGCCAAACTGAATTTACTTGCATATTACATTGCAATAGTTTTCAGGACATGTACCTCAACTGGTTTTATAATATACTTTTCTGCATCAGATAAATATGGATACTTCAAAAGTCTAACACTAATGGAGTAGTACAATACCTTAAGCACCAAACAATCAAACTAGGTAGTTGTTTGAATTTTTCAGAATGTAATAAATGTAGCCTAAGTGTATGAGAAATATAACTGAATGGAAGTTTAGTCTTCCCCAGTGCATGGCATGTTATTGAATTCACCTTTTGCTTGTCGCAAGATAATGATGGGGTCAGAAGAGATAATCATAATCATAATTTTCAAAGGTGTGTTTACTTAAGTATGTGTATTAACATCAATTATTGAGCAAACTATTTATCTTAGAATTGTTTAATTTTGATTATCAAAAGACTATTACAGGTGGCAACAGATTATAATTTATTTGAAAAATACCCTCCCTATTCTTACTATACTGTAAAAATATGTTGACTTCGGTAGGGCATGGGCATATAGCCTGCATGCCCATGTGTTTTTGTTAAATTATAACTCAGATTTGGTTTTAATTTAACTGCCATGGCTACAATTTAAAGGTGCAATTGACAAGTTTAACCCTCTCTCAGTTAGAAGTGGAATTGTAGAAACAAATGAAAACAGATAAATTACTTATCCACTGAGCATGGAACACGTAACACCCTCTCTACGAAAGGTAAATTATTAATAGGTAAAGCATTGTTTATGATGTTCATGTCACCAGAGTGATTTAAGGTGAAATAAAGCTAGTTCAGACTGAGGCTCTTCCAGCAATTATTTTGGACGAAATAACCACGGCAACGTTGCATTCCACTAAATATTTGCCTATGTTAGCAAGTCAGTGTACAAATGAAAGCAGTTAACTTAGCTACTGAGCATAGATTAGTTACTGAGACTGGAAAACAAGAAACATGACACTGTCTCTAAAAGGCAAATTATTAATAGCTAAACCGTTTGCTATAATGTTTATCTCATCAGAATAATTTTAGATGGAGTAACGTTGGCTTAGAGTGAAGCTAATTAACCTCATTTGAGTTAGCTAACATCACTAGACAGCTAACATTATTAGCATTTATTGCTCACGGTAGCATCGCTAGCTATTTTAGTGACCCTGCGAGCTATTCTTTTTGATCAAAAAATCATGGCAACATAGCATTCCACTGTATTTTCGCCTATATTAGCATGTCATTGTATTTTCCAAGACCATATAGCGTAATTTAAATGACAACGTAATCATCCCCTCTTGAAAGTCATTAGCCCCTGACCAACTTATGTATATCTAAATGGCAGCTAGAGTTATCTACTAGCTTGCTGGTTATAACAAACTATTAGCTTGTTATACAGACTTTTACAGTCCTTATTAACTTGCTTACCTCTCAAATAGATACAGGCCTGGCACCAGAACAAATGTGTTGGACAGGCATTTGATTTCCATGGGGGGCACGTTTAACCAACATACCAATAATGATTAGTAACTTCAGCATGATGGACAGAAAGCTAATCATTTTAACATGCATGGCTTCCTAAGGCTATATAATGGCAAAATACACAGCTGTCAATCAAATTCGAAAGCTTTTACTAACTACAGTTGTTACACATTCTTTGTAGCCTAGTGCTCACATCACTAAATAAAGCACATCTACGATTGCATTTGCAAATCAAGGCAAGATAACTTATTACCGTCAGAAAGTACATCATTGGGAAGCATCGAAAATGTATATGGCTCTATAAAACCAGAACAGAACTTTCTAGGTTATATGCCTGGCATGCTGGGTTTGCAGAAATAATAATTTGTGATGTTTAGGCTACTGGTTCTTTTCGAAACAGTGCTAGTGGAACCCCCTATTATCGGCATAGCCAACAGCACTGTCCACAGCAGTGGCAGACCGTGTATTTTACACCTAGGTCTTCAGTGCTATCCTCCCGCAATGAAACCACCTTCGAATGACCTCACCATGACATTTGGGCTATAGGCTACTGTCATTCGATGTAAACACCCCATATGATAAGACTCAAGTGTTCAGTGTGAATATTCCAATCAATTTGACTTTAAGAAAGTAGTGATTTCTGAACATGCAATAGTCCCAACTGGCATTGGTAAATTATCCCTTGTGTGATTTTTTTGGCATGGTGGGACCTGTGAGCTGCAAAGGCATTTCAGATAGATGATAATGTAACCAGAGTGCATTTTTAAAATGACTAATACTACAATGATGTTTGTTACATCTCAGTCAAGCATGTTAGTCCGGCTTTAAGTTTTATAATCTGCTCCTATAGACAGCTTTGAATTAATACTTCTCACTATTTTACCTGTTGGTTTGTGGCCTCTCTCTCCCACACTCTGCCTGCCTTTCTGACCAATGTTATTGTTATGACAGCCTCTCTCCAGCATAAACTAAACACACACAGTACACCCCTAAATTCAGATGGTGTCCTTTTATCAGAGATCATTTTCAATGAGTCTGATTGATTTACACGATAACAGATCAACAGTCTGTCTTGGCGTGGCACTTATCAATAATTTTCCTGTTGGTTTGTGGCCTGTTTGTTCATGTCTATCACTTTCCTGCCATGATCATACATAGCATAAACCAAATATTATAAAAATAATTTTAAAAATAATATTAAAATATTAAACACACTTTTAGGACCCATAGCTATATATAGATGATTCAAAACATCTAAACTGATGGAATAAAATTGCCAACTGCGGTGTGGAGATTGTTACCAAGAACCTCATCTACTTACACTCCATTCTTGATTGTTGGTGGCTCGTCCATTACTTAGCTAGCTAATTGCAGACCCTCTGGTGAAGACTAAGATGGAGATTTTGCCAATAATTTTAGCAGGCGTTCTTCCTTTCAAATCATTCACTACTGTATCACATTTTCATACAGCCATAGGAGCTACTAAGTGTTCTAGCAAGCAAGCTACTGTAACATGTGTTAGTTAAAACCTGAAAATAAAGATAGCTAGCTAACTATGTCTTAACATTTTTGTTAGCCAGAAGAAAGCTTATTTTTAATGTTTGTTCGTTTTAATGCTTTTAAAATATACTGACCTTTATATGTTGTACTTACTGTGAAAACAAAACTAATGGCTACAGTAATCCACTTAGCCAGCCTACACACACGTACTGCTGTAATCTCTGCTTGTCATAAAAGAATGAATGAGAATGTTGGATTCGGTGGCAATGGAGACACAACAAGAAAACATTGAGGGGGACAATTTAACCCGTTTCTAATATTGAGGAGGACATGTCCCCAACGTCCCACCCGGCTCCTACGCCCTTGCTTACAATACACTAATTACAGAAACATAAATACTTGGTGACTGAAACCATCAGGGATGTACAGTACCATTATGCAGTATGACAGGATGCTACATCACAAATAGACATTGGAAAGCCCAAAGAAACAAGAACAAACTAAACTATGTTCCTTTAAACCTGTAAGCCAAGTGTACTTTTTGTAGTTGATCGATTTAAAGTGCCACACAAATCCTTTACCTGACTGGGACAGGGCTGCTAGCTAGGGAGTTGATCGACCCTTCCTCACAATATCCAGCTTTTCTCGAAAAAGGCTTTGGAAATCCGCCACCAAATCCATTTCTTCTCCTCCATTGTGCATTAAAAAAACAACAGGACTAAGTAAAAATCTAAACAAAAAATCTAAAGGAAAGCACTACATCTAAAAATCTAAACTTAACGAAAGTAAGTTAAAAATATAGTTGCAAGCAACCATGGGACGCTGTTCACCATATAAACATTGTAAGCATATGACAGCAGAAATAATCCCATGGTAAGCACTTTAACATAGTTTTTTACTGCGGTCAGCCATATTGTCCGCCACCTTGTACAATTTCTGTTAGCTTTAAACACCCTATAGGGAGACATGTATAAGACACATGGTTGCCGATTGCCAGGTCAATCAGTGTTATTGTTGATTTTATGTACATTATTATAGTTTCATATAATGTTCACTGTACAAAATATCCAAGATGACGGACATGTTTGGTTCCTGATAGTGTTACACATCCTGAGGAATCAGGCATGTAGACAAAGAATCAGCATTCTAGATCAATCGGGTGGACACAGTGTCAGTTTTGGAAAAAATAATTGGGGAGTGGCCTGTGGTGCCCCCTGTCAAGGAATTGGGTCCAGTGTCTGTGTGGTAGGTATACATGGTCTATATATTCATTGCAGAGATGGAGCCTTGGTCTTGCGGTCTCGAGACCACTCGAGACCACATAGACGTGGTCTTGGGCTGGGTCTCCAGGTTTTGGGTCTTGGTCTGCGTCTCGGTCTCCAGGGTTGCGGTCTTAGTCTGGATCTTTGTCTTGGTCTCCTGTAAAACGAGACTGATTTTTCATATAGGCAAGCTAGTCCCTTTGGTCCCCTTGGTCTTGTTTTTTTGTGTTCAAAATGGTCTTGGTCTTGTAATGGTCTTGACCCACTGGGTCTTGATCTGGGTCTCCAAGGTTTGGGTCTTGGTCTGGGTCTCCAAGGTTATGGTCTTGACTCCATCTCTGAACACACACATGTAACACACACATGACGTTTATGGATGCATTTGTTTTACACTGGTCAGCCATTTTGTCCACCATGTTGTAATATATCTCTTAGCCTTTATCACCCCATAGGGAGACTTGTATAATACACAGGTATGTCGATAATCAGGTCAATCAAAGTTATTGTTGATTTTAAGTAAATTATTCTAGCTTTTGTAAAAAGTTCACTGTACAAAATATCCAAGATGCCGGACATGATTGGTTCTTGATAGAGTGTTGCAAGTTTTGGGGAATGAGACATGTAGACAAAGAATCAGCATTCTGTGTCAGTCGGGGTGGAAATAGTGTCATTGTGAAAACAAAGTAATTTGGGTGTGGCCTGTGGCGCCCCCTGTGGAGGAATCGGGTCGGGTGTCTGTGTGGATAATATAACTAGTCTGTATTTTCATTGCGCCATTATGTAATGCAGACATGAACTGTATGTATCCAAATGTTTTACACTGGTCAGCCATTTTGTCCACCATCTTGAAATAAATCTCTTAGCCTTTACCAACCTATAGGGAGACATGTATAAGACATAGATATGCCGATTGCCAGGTTAATCTGTGTTATTGCTGCTTTTGAGTACATTTTTATAGGTTTCATATGATGTTCACTGTACAAAATATCTAAGATGTCGGACATGATTGGTTCTTGATGCAGTGTTGCACCTCCTGAGGAATTAGACATGCAGACAAAGAATCAGCATTCTAGGTCAATTGGGGTGCAAATAGTGTAATTGTGAAAAACGTTATTTAGGGCGTGGCCTGTGGCGCCCCCTGTGGAGGAATCAGGTCCAGTGTCTGTGTGGAAGGTATACATGGTCTATATTTTCATTGTGCCCTAATGTAATGCACACAGTTTATTCATGCAATTGTTTTACAGCCATTTTGTCCGCCATCTTGTATTTTATCTCGTAATTGTGAACACCCTATCGGGAGACATGTATAAGACACAATGTTGCCGACTGCCAGGTCAATCAGGGTTATTGTTGATTTTATGTAGATTTCTATAGGTTTCAAGAAATGTTCAAAGTATAAAATATTCAAGATGGCAGACATGATAGGTCCTTGAGGCATAGTTGTACCCCTTGAGGAATGAGGCATGCACACAAAGAATCAGCATTCTAGGTCAATCGAGGTGGATATGGCATAATTGTGGAAAAAAATGCATTAAGGTGTGGCCTGTGGCGCCCCCGTGGAGGAATCGGGTCGGGTCTCTTTGAGGTTGGGTTCTTGAGGCTTTTTTGTTCATCATGAGAAATGAGGCATGTACACAAAGAATCAGCATTGTAGGTCAATCGGGGTGGAATTGGCATCAATGTGAAAAAACAGAATGTGGGCGTGGCCTGTGGCGCCCCCTGTGGAGGAATCTGTTTGATTCTCTTTGATTGTGAGTATATGTGGTCTATAGTTTCAGTGGTCCAGTTTATATAATTTTGCCATAATATAATGCACACATGAGGTGTATGGATACATTTGTTTTACATTGGTCAGCCATGTTGTCCCCATCTTGCAATGTATCTCTTATTCCTTATCACCCTATAGGGACGCATGTATGACACACTTGTAAGCCAAAGGGCAGGTCAATCTGACTTAATGTTGATTTTAAGTACATTTTTATATGTTTTGCCAAATTTCCACTGTAGAGAAAAATCCAAGATGGTAGACTTCATGGGTTCTTGAGGCTTTTTTGTTCATCATGAGAAATGAGGCATGTACATAAAGCAGGGGCGAAAATCTGATATCAAGTTTGGAGGGGACAATTACATAAAAATTTCTCAAGAGCAATTTTTGAGGGGGACACCAAAAAAAGTGCTGTAATACTGTTTTAGTTTGCACCATGGGTTTGCTTGCTGCTGTAGTTTTGCAAATTCAGCTATTGTATGTGTGAACCCAACAGTACCAACATAAAACAAATTTACTGGATTAGCCCACGTTAGCCATGTGCATTGAGTACCTTTCAAATGGTAGACACGAACACTGTCACCTTGCCAGCTAAGGAACACTACATACACTGCACTGCAAGCTTCTCTCATTGACTTGAATTAAACAGCTGCAAAAGCTGGTTGATGTTACTGTAGCTTGCTAGCAAACATCAGCTAACCGCTAGCTAACATAACGAGTGACCTGTCATTCAGTGCAGAGAAAATGAATACTTATGACGGTTAGAAATGTTTTTTTATTGTATTAAGTAGTAGAAGTAAAGAAATGTCTAACATATCCTTTGTTTGAACTACTTACTGAAAGTCAACCACCAACGACAGACTGTCAGATTCCCACACATGCACCGTACCTACCTGCACGATGTGCCAATGCTGAGGGCTGGGGGGGCAGTGGATCAAACCACTGTGAGGCAAAGGGCGAGGGTGTCACACTTTTTTAAAACATAAACGCGCTATTTGGTGTCTATATTCTGCACAAGTGCTTTCATTGAGTCTTATTGCTATTATTGAAATTACATAGTTATGTTTACATGTATTGATTGGGGAGGACAAATCATAGTTTTCCCCAAGATGGGGGGGTCATGTCCCCCCCGGGATTTCCGCCTCTGACATAAAGAATCAGCATTCTAGGTCAATCGGGGTGGAAATGGCACCATTCTGAATAAACGGCATGTGGGCGTGCCCTGTGGCGCACCCTGTGGAGGAATCGGTTCAGGACTCTGTTTGTAGATATACGTGGTCTATATTTTCAGTGGTCCAATTTATATCACTTTTCACCAAGGACGTTTTGGGTTGTTCAGCGGATTCAAGGAAAAAAAAATATAATAATACTAACAATAACAATAGGGTTTCTCCTACCGGAGAACCCCTAATAATAATACTAACAATAACAATAGGGTTCATCCTACCGGAGAACCCCTAATAATAATAATAATATTAACAATAACAATAGGGTTTCTCCTACCAGAGAACCCCTAATAATAATAATACTAACAATAACAATATGGTTTCTCCTACCGGAGAACCCCTAATATATCTTAGATGTTGCTACGCTACATCCAAATTAGTTTTACGTTAGTTAGCTACTGTAACTGGCTCTCTGATCATACCACACGAAAAATGCAGACATAGGCGAATGGGCAAGCTAGAATGCTGCTGAGTGTCAAAGAATACGCTCAACATGGCAAAGTCAAAATCTGATTGGTTGAAGAATATGGCAATTAACAACATCGTACCTATTTGCTTCAACAGCAGATGAGATTCACTCGAAATGCTATAGGCATGAGGCTAGATTTTCACCCGGAGACAGCACATGGAAAATCTGATTGGATGAATGCTCTGATTAATCTGTAAACAGATCTGGAAAGAGCACAACTGAGGGAGAGAATAGCAATGAAATGACCTTAATAGACTGATGGGAACAAACTTTGTAAAACATATGAAGCATTAATGAAAATATACAGCTCTGGAAAAAATTAAGAGACCACTCCTAATTTTTCTTAAATCAGCATCTCTACATGTATGGCAGCCATTCCATTCCAGTGTCTGTTAAATTCCAACACAGGCACACCTCATTTTACTTAATGAGGTACTGATTAGGTGATTACCTGAACCAAATCTAATTTAAAGAGGAAGAGTATAAAAACCACTGCTGTGGTCATCACTATCCTCTTGCAATAGGACCAGCTGGATGGCAAAAACAGTGCAAGTAGTACCTCAAAGGTAATTTGAATAAAAAAATAACTATTCAGCATGACAAAAGAGTTGAAAAGGAAGGCTTTGAGTGAGGGAAAGAGGGGTTCAATTCTGGGTTTACTAGCAGAGGAATACAGTGAGCATCATGTTGCTTCCATCCTGAAAATTTCATATGAACAAGGTCAAGCAACAGACATTGGGGACAACAAAGCTACAGACTGGCAGAAGGTGAAAACAACTGTCCACTGACCGAGATGACCGTCAACTCATTCGAATGTCATTCAACAACCATAGGATAACATCAAGTGACCTACAAAAAGAATGGCAAACAGCAGCTGGGGTGAAGTGCACGGCGAGGACAGTTTGAAACAGGCTCCTAGAGGCAGGGCTGAAGTCGTGCAAAGCTAGAGAAAAGCTCTTCATCAATGAGAAGCAAAGTAGAGCCAGGCTGAAGTTTACAAAAGACCATAAGGATTGGACTGTAGAGGAATGGAGTAAGGTCAACGTCTAATGTTTAGATGGAGACCTGGAGAGGCCTACAAGCCACAGTGTCTCGCACCCACTGTGAAATTTGGTGGAGGATCGGTGATGATCTGGAGATGCTTCAGCAAGGCTGGAATCGGGCAGATTTGTCTTTGTGAAGGACACATGAATCAAGCCAAGTACAAGGTTATCCAGTTAGAACACCTGCTTCCTTCTGCTCTGACAATTTTCCCCAACTCCGAGAATTGTTTTTTCCAGCAGGACAATGCTCAACGCCACACAGCCAGGTCAATCAAGGTGTGGATGGAGGACCACCAGATCAAGACCCTGTCATGGCCAGCCCAATCTCCAGACCTGAAACCCATTGAAAACCTCTGGAATTTGATCAAGAGGAAGATGGATGGTCACAAGCCATCAAACAAAGCCGAGCTACTTGAATTTTTGTGCCAGGGGGGGCATAAAATCACGCAACAGCAATGTGACAGACTGGCGGAGAGCATGCCAAGACGCATGAAAGCTGTGATTAAAAATCAGCGTTATTCCACCAAATATTGATTTCTGAACTCTTCCTAAGTTAAAACATTAGTATTATGTTGTTGAAAAATATATATGAATTTGTTTTCTTTGCATTATTTGAGGTCTGAAAACAATGCATCTTTTTTGGTTATTTTTGATCAGTTGTTATTTTCTACAAATAAATAAATGACAATATTTTTATTTGGAATTTCGAGTAAATGTTGTCAGTAGTTTATAGAATAAAAGAAAACTGTTCATTTCACTCAAACACATACCTATGAATAGTAAAACCAGAGAAACTGATAATTTTGCAGTGGTATCTTAATTTTTTCCAGAGCTGTGTATCTCCAAACCTCCAATTCTCACAAAACGTTATTTTTCTATGTGATGCCTCAAACATGTTTTTTATGTATTGCAATAACATCATCCCTTTTCATCAGTCTCTTGTCCTTGTCAACTTTACATTATTTGACAATTCTTATTTAACATCATTCCCTACTAACCTAATTACTCCCTCACAATTAATCATTCTTTAGAACTGTTCATGAATCACCTCCCAGATTTATAACACAATCCCTCTCCAAACCTAATGAGCAAAAGGAAATTAACAACAATAACATAAAAAATCGGATATTCTTTATATTAGAAAGGTTCTCTACGTTAACTTACTTAAGCTCTAACCATTTCTGAATGTGCTCCACCTTATAGTATTCTTTACCTTATATAATGTATTATTTAAATCGTCATTTGTTTAAATTATATTTTACCCCACATAATTTTTCCTTAGAAAATATAAACAATACACACAATCCATTGCAGGCTTTTATTTTGAAGACAATATACGAAAGTCTGAAGTCTTATTGTTGCTGCCGAATGGATATAACGTTTCACCGCAGACTTTTATTTTTAAGGCAAAATACGAAAACCGGAGGTCTTATTGCTGCAGCCGAATGTCCAACGTGCATGACCATAATCCATTGTAGCTATCGAGTTGTGAAAGTTAGCTAGCTAGCTTCTTACCTTGAGTTGTCGCTCAGACGATGGCTACCTTTATATGAATGTGAAAGCCACTTGCTGACAGCTCAACAGAAACATGCGCATACACATACAGTTACTTTTCTCTTACCTCACTAGCTAGTTTGATACTCTGAATGTGCAGGCCATTGTTTCTCTGATGCTCGTGCAACAGTAAACTGTGCGCGATTCATTGTATCTTTTCATGCTCTGCTCTTTAATTTTTTCTGCACGCGGGCTGTCTCTGGACATTTTATTTCACGTCTTCAGTGTTGGAGTTAGCTGTTGTTGCGGTTCTGCGCAGCTAGCATTAGCATACTCATTGAACTCTGCACTGTGTTGTGTCTAACGATGTTTGATCAAACTGCTTGGGTTAAATTACTGTTTTTTAAAACGTAGCCTATTATCTAACCATACCCCTAAGTATTTATATGGACAGACCTGTTCAATTTGAATAACATCCAAGCTAGTAATAACAAAAGTATATCTAACTTAGAGTTTGGACCTAGAAAAAAACACGAAATACATTTTCTTAGCATTTAAAACAAGTTTTATCTGTAAACAAGACCTCTGTAGTATCTTAAAATCAGACTCTAACCGCACTTTAATGCTTGGTGTGGAATCTGTGTAATAATGTAGGATTTTAAATGTATTATGAAGGTATGTTTCATTGAAAGTTTAATGTGCCAAGGTAAGAGAGCAATAGGATCATCTGTGTTTAGATTCTCTCTTTCAGTAGGTTGTGCTCTGGTAACCACAGGAATGTTTACCATTGCACATCTGGCTTGGGGGTTATTGTCTTGGAAACATGATCTTTGCTAGATAGACACGCCCTTCAATGTATATATCAGCTTGTATCCAGCTTAACAGTGAGAACATTTTAGAACATTTATTGAAAGAGGACAGCTCAGCTGCATTATTCCAATAAAAACAGAATGTATGTTCTCCCTTGATTTGTGCGGGATCTCTATTATTTAACCACTATACATAACCACTAAATTCTACCAGTTGGTGCTGAGACCCGAATGGTTGGACTTTCGATTCTACCGAAAAACGACAGTTTTTCCTGGAGATCCTGAGAATCTGAAGCTGACTGCGCGCACACAAGGACGTTGGCTTTTCTGTTCCTGGTTCCTGTGAACAGCTGACTAGTTGGGGAGACGAAAACCTACACCATTTAACAACCAATTTAAGTAATGCTATAGCTTAGGTAGTCCACGGAGACTGAGTTAGTTCCTGACTAGGCCACGATTAATATTGTAAAACTCTCTAGGGGTGCATAAATTTGAGAGAAGTGCTAAACTGTATTTCGTTGACAATGCTCATTGTTTTAGGCAATTATACAGTGACTTGTAAAATATAATGCCATCCAGTTGTACAAATACGACAGAAGGAGGACTGCAGCCTCTGACACGCATGCGCACATGTTTAAATATCCTGGTGCGAATAGGACACCTTCAAGAACAAAAAGGATCATTAACAACAACGCCTGGAATCAAAATGGACAGAAAGAAAAATGAAGTTTTCCGGCTAAGCAAGATGGAGTCAGAGGAAGTTGTATATGGACAGATGGCGAGTGAGGTACATACGAAGAGCAAAGACAAAAGAAAGTCAAGATGGACGAGAGGACAACAGACGAAAGGCGGGAAAGGAGACAATCAAAATGGATGAAGATGCATTTTGTTTGTCCACCTGGCCGAACGACAGCAGTCACAAGACTCTCTGTCATGAGACCCCGGAATCATGGATGATACAAGGAACTGACATGAGCATTCATAATCATTGATTAAGAGTTCTCAAATGTTTATTTCCAAAAATGTATTGTAAATAAACATTAAATGAAGCTGGAACTTAAAGGAAACCTGATCACTTTCCTCGTTAATCTTTCCTCGTTAATCTCACGACAGTGTGGTAAGGCCTTTACCAGGCCCACTACATGGTAATTTGCTGCCGCGTGCTGAGCTGTTAGCTAGTACACGTGGGGAAATCTAAACCGAGTGATAAATTAGACATTGGTACAATGATAATTTTCTAATCTGATAAAATATAATCTAATGGTTTTCTTACAAAGGTTAAAATATTGAGTTTTCTTTGTGGTAGAATGAAGAATCCACATGGTAAAAGTATTTGTTAAGAAAGACGCACTGCGTCCCATGAGGGACTGAATTTGAATACAAATATAGTCATAGCCTACAAAAGAGGGTACAACAGCCACAGCGAGTTTATTCCCCTAAGTAAAATTAGAGCTATTTTAAATGCTGATAATAATAATATGCTGATTAATATAGTTTCTTTTTGTTTGTGTTTACCAATGATAATTGAGATAGTACTTGGGTTTTAAAAAACAACGCCTGATACTCGTTAATGCAGTTTAAATTCTAAAATGGTAAATTGACAAATGAACAAACAGGGTAGACTGATGTGTTTAAGGTCTAAACTGAATTACTCATTATTTTACCTTGACTTTAGTGATATCATACATCTGTTTTTTGTCAACATCACCATTCTTATGCGTTTTCTTAATTTCCACCGTAAGGTTGAGTTGCTGTGTAGATATGACAAGCACATTTTTACAAACCGCAACAAGGTCGAATGGGTGGGCCACTAACCCTAAACCTTCAGTTAACAAAGGATATTGGCTAGTTGAAAGAATAACACATCTTGCTACAGACAGTCTGAGGACCATGTCAGATTTTTTAATGTGTGGAACCTTACATTTCTTATACATTAAACAATGCATTTGGACTTTTCTTTATGTCTCACCATAAGTGGGTAAAGCCAAGGGCTCCAGGAAGGGGGGCAGACCCCCTAGGGTGACCCCAACCAACCTTTCCCATTACCCGTAGCCTATTGCTAAGGGTTAAATTTAAGTGTTCAGACTGGTCTCACCTGACAATATGAGCATATTCAGTTTTTGGATAATCAAACATTTAGTGAAAGCTAAATAGATATACCTTTCAATAGCTTTAACATTGAAATTTACAATTTTGAAACCAACTGAATTGAGAGTAGAGACCTAAGGTCATCCCCCATTGTTGATGATAGAACAATGTTAATGTCAACAGAACCACAGACGTGGTCAAAATATGCATAAAAGTTGTGATTTAGGGTTTGGCTGAACGCCACTATTTGGAATAAAAATTAATAAAAGTTGGAAAATTTCCCTAAAATTTAGGAGGTTAATTGAGACATTGTTTGTCACGAGGTAGTTTGGCCATTGTCTGTGAGAATGCTAAATTTGGGTGCTGTAGATATGTTAATACAATCACCCTGGTAGTTGCAGTAAGTAAACCACTGGAACATGGGCTGGAGTTTTCTCTCCTACAATTTAGTTGAGCAGCTTAATCCTTAGGGGGCAAACCTAATTTAGGAATTTATGAATGCATGATAGCCAATTTTGCAGACCTGTGGGGAAGGTAATGAGGTAAAGTCAAATTTGAGAGCTGTTTAGCTATGAAAGACAAATTTGTCAATATGTTATATGGTTTATAATTCCTTCGCACAAGCAACCGTGTTGCACATTGATGTCTTTGATAGTGTTTGTGTTTTTAACATTTCCACTTTGTTTTTTGATGAGTATACAGTGTGCAACTCCATCCCTATTGCCAATTCTCTATTTTTCATGTCCGTCCAGATGGCCAGTGCAGGTTCAGGATGGTGCCTCTTGTGGCCGTATTTGTCATTGTTCTGCTTTCACTCATGGTGTCACTTCCCAATTACTTAATGAAGTGAATGCAGGGGGGAATGTATGATATGATAATTGATTATGATTGGAAAGTGCTGAACTGAGAGTTCAAAGCGAATCAAATTGGTACTTATAAGGAGTTACATGAAAAATTGTGTTTTTCCTGTTTGCGTAGTTTAATGGAGCATTGGTATCTGTAATGTTTCACATCTTCCATTCACAGGATTTGTTTTTAATTGGGCAATTTGGAAATTGTTTTGTTTGATGTAAGGTCTAACATTTTAATGGTTGAATAGAATAGTTCTAACCATTTTTGATTTGGCTAAGCAAAGTCAAGTCTAAGCAAAGTCAAGTCTTGCTATTGGGCGTAAATATTGTATAAGGAATCAAACTTTAACCAAGCCAGTTCTGGATGGAAAAGGAAATTTGACATAGACTTTAATGGAAACTTGTCTTAATGGGGTGTAAGCTTCACTTTAATGATGGAACTTCTGAGATCCACAGGTTTTCAGGACCAATCTATTGTCTTCATTGTTGGGAGTTGATGGAACAATACCTAGTGGATGATAGTCCGATGGACTGTTGAACCACACTAATCGTTGTTTTGCAGTTATACGTTCAACAGATCGGGACATCACAACTCCTTTTCTGATGATACATCACATCACCGCCTGGACACAGACAACTGAGTGTGTAAGTAACAGCAACATGTTCAAGAAGCATTACTACAACCACACTGGTCGAATCGGTTCCAAATCTTCCTGACCACTCACATGGCAGAACGATGCCAGGGCCAGATCACTTGGCTTCACACTCCATTTCTAGATGAATCATTGACAGCGAGATGAGAGGAGAATCCACCTGAGTCCTGAAGAACTCCACATACTACAGGTCAGAGTACCACGTGCCAGTTGACTGGACAGGTCACATGATCCCAACACAGTGGAAGACACTGTTGTGGTGTTTATCTTAAATTAGTGAAGTGTTGGAAACTCACTACTCCACTACACCTACACTGATTGATAGGAGGCAATTTGCTGAGTCCACATCACAATGACTGCAATAAGTTTACATCACTGATACAAGACACAGAAGACTGAAGACAAGAACTACAGGACACTTCATTGGAAACTAGCTTCATTCTTTACGAACAATTATTTTCCTAAATGAACTGATATGGTGATTTTATATGTATGAAGGTTTGTTTCTCGCACGACATGTGGGAAACTGCACAATGAAAATCCCAATATTGGACTTCAACGTGTTTTGTGATGATGCTTAATGACCAACATTATGATGGCTATCCTGGTATGTTTGGATAGTGAATCCTTCCCTATTAAAGGTAGAATTGTTCCCTATGTGAGGTAGAATCTTTCCTATTTACAGGTAGAATTTTTCACAGGTACAACAGGATATGAGTCTTTTGTATGATATTGTAGCATGGATCATGATACGGACAAGGAGGGTTTTTGATTGGTCAAGGGACTTGTAGGAATGTTTAATCATGATGTTACGTTGTGTCTGATTTTCTGCTGAACACTGTTAACACTGATAGTAGCCTGTTGATGTCAATATGTTTCTCAACCCTTATAATCTGAGGTGGGGGAGGAATTGATGACTGTCATGCATTGAGTTATGTGCCAGAGTGGGGTGTTTCAATTGTCTTGTTTAGGTTCATTTTCATGTGAGGAACAATAAGGCCTTATTGATCAGTTACTCCGTTTTGTTGTTTTGTCTTAATTTGTCTCATTTGTAACATAAGTGTATGGGCCTTTTCATTTCATTTATCAAACATGTCATGTTTTTTCTTACATGTGTGATGGGAGGACTGTGGAATCTGTGTAATAATGTAGTATTTTAAATGTATTATGAAGGTATGTTAAATGCGCCAAGGTAAGAGAGCAATAGGATCATCTGTGTTTAGATTCTCTCTTTCAGTAGGTTGTGCTATGATAACCACAGGAATGTTTACATTGACCATCTGGCATGGGGGTTATCATCTTGGAAACATGATCTTTGCTAGGTAGACACGCCCTTCAATGTATATATCAGCTTGTAACCAGCTTTACAGTGCGAAAATGTTGGAACATTCATTGAAATAGGGAAACTCTGCTGCATTATTCCAATAAATACAGAATGTATTTGTGCGGGTTCTCTATTATTTAACCACTATACGTAACCACTAAATTCTACCATTGGTCAGCTGTTGGAGCTTCATCTGCATGTAAATGGAAATGACAATTTTTGACATCACCAATGTTATTTATATAAAGTGAAAACAATAGTGGGCCAATTATTGAATCCTGATGGACACCTTTAAATAATTCTAAGGGCTCAGACTTGACCCTGTTAACGATAACAGCCTGAGTTCTATCTTTAAGACAGTGTAAAAAAACATTGGCAGCCATCAGTCCCCCGTCCAATAGATGACAGCTTACTCAAAAGGATAGCAAGGTCTACAGTGTCAAAGCTTTTGGCAAGTCTACAATCAATGCAGCACAGTGCTTTCTGTCATCTAAGGCATTTGCAATATAATTTACAACAAGGATAGTTGGCCGTAGCGGTACTGTGTTTAGGTCTAAAACCTGATTGATTGATGCTAAGTATACTAATAGCTGAAAGAAATAATTGTAACTGCTTGTTGACTAAACAGTCTAGGATTTTTCGTGAGACAAGGGACCCTAGAGATGGGTCGATAATTATCCAAATCACTACCGTTACCTCCCTTGTGTAATGGCAGTACAAAAGCTGCTTTCCACATATTAGGGATTTTTTATGTGCTTAGTGTTAAATGGAAGATGTGTGTCAGCAATGATAGGTGCAACACACCGAAGTATGGGCCTAAATTGTCAGCACCTAATGATTTCTTAGTATCTATGGCACACAGGGCAGCAAGAACCTCTGCTACAGTGAACTATTAGAAACTAAAAACAGGATTACCATTTTCCAGGGTAACTAACGGTCAGGATCACATTGGCCACTTTTAAAAAAAAAACATTAGAGATAAAGTGCTTATTTAAAGCATAATTTTGTTTCACTGAAAATGCTGGTGTTGGTTTAGTTATCAGATGAGTTAGATTAAGCTCAGTACAAACGTCTTTTAATTTATCGGATACTGGCAACAGCTAATCCAAGTTAAAGTCTCCTAAAATCAGTCATCAAGAGTTAGCTTATTGAGACAGTACATCAGATAGTTTGCTTAAAGTACAAGGAGGAGCTGAGGGAGGGCAATATACTCCTGCTAGATTTAAGACAGCTTTGCCACTGCTACGGGAGTTGATATCAGATGGAGCATCCTAGGTAGTACATGCAGCTGCACTGGATGAGCAATCCTTTATATAGGGCTCAGTTTTATGGGGACAAGATTACTACTATTCTATACTATACTATTCTGTCTGTTGCATATCCTAACTATGTCTGGTGTTGTACATCCCTTTTAAAACCAACATATTGTGACTTGTAAATGGGGTTGTCAAATTCAGGTAACCATAAATTCCCAAATGTCTGGAATTCTTCAACCACAATTTGTGGGAAATTGGTAAAAAATTAACTGGTATTTGTAACTATTATTGAAGGCCTGATAAGGCCTGTAAACCTTACATTTCAGGTTTATATTAGGGAAAACCTAATTAGCCTCATGATTAAAAATGGAGAACCTGATGTTATAAAACCACATAATATTGACGAAACAAATAAAACAAATAATATTAAAGATATAGCCTCCAGCAAAGTTGCAAAGCCTATCCAAATCACTGTCTGCGTTTACTCATACTTTAACCAACTGTAATGAGAAAAAAATATCTCAGTAAATAACCGTCTTTCATGAGATTCGAACTGAACAGAAAGAGGTTCATAGCCTAGACAAATAAAATAACTATTAAGCGACTAAAAAAACATGTTTGTGACATTATAGTGTATTTTGAGGCTACTCACACGTGGAGGGGGATACTGCCTTGGTGCGATCCTACCACACCGATGATCCTTGTGCCAAGACATATCCAAACTAGGAGCAGACACACACTCCACACACGCGAAAAAATCAAGTTCAGATCCCCGTGCATCTTCTCAGTTTCTTCAATGGAGTTGAGACGTAGCTATCTTTACGTGTGTGTATGACTGTGCTCTGCGTCTCCTGAGTGCCAAGTAGCAAAAGCTTTAAAACAATCCAAATTGCTGGTCCATTTAGTGTTTAACCAATCATGGTGATATTTGTAATTAAATGAGTAACCTCTCTTTAGTAACAATAAAGATGCGGCGCGACAGGGGCTTGGTCGGAATAGGTATCTTCCCGGTTTGCTGTGGAGATGCCTGAGCGCAGGAACAGGAATCTCTCCTGCCGATTGAACCGGTAGTAACGGCTCTGCTGCCCGGTTAAACACGAGTCGAATCGCGTGGTAAGCGAGGTCCGTTACACCGTCTCGGTGACCTATACTGCACCCATGAGCTGCCCTCCAGCCGCCAGAGACTGAAGTGAGAATAGCGCGAGACCATAAAATAGTGCAGAAAGAAGAGACTGAAGCGGACCATAAAATGATGAGGGAGGAGCACGCCTATTGAGTGATGCGCCGAGGCTTCTCCTAGGATTCTGAGGAGGATGCTGTTATTGTTGTGGATCCGAATTACGACATACTTCTCTCTGACCTGCCCCATCTCCCTCTCTCCCCTCTTTGAGTGTTCTCGATTATACTAGGCTACAATAGCTCCTCTTCAGCTTTCATATCAGATCAAGTCACGCATTGTATGCCTGGTCCACTGAGGCAGGAATTAGTACAAAGGTGCTTAAGAAATTCAGTAAGGAGACACATCTGGCATTGATAGACACGGGCGATTGAGTCAGACAAACAGTTTATTTTCTGTTTGACCGGTGAGTAAACACACATTGCTGATTAAAACGCATGGTTTTGGCATATAAAACATTTTGCAGAGGGTGCGCACAGCGGGCAAACACCGAAGCGCCGAACCGCGTGACAGATCGTGTTTCACACACAGCGGGAGGAAATATGGGAGGAAAGAAGTCACACCAATGTCACCTAACGGTTCTATGCCGAGGATCTATTTGCTGCCTGGCCGTCATCTCATCTAAAACCTGCAGAAGTGGGCTCACTCATCCAGTCTGAGTTCCGTTTTGTCCTGTCAGCGGTAAACTTTAGTTAGGCTGCTAGTACTCAGCTGTAGCCACTCCCGAGTGTCTTCTCATTCGCAGCTCATAGCCTACCGCAACGACTGTTCCAGTAGCCTCTAACTAGGGTGACCAGATTCAATAGGGTCAAATACGAAGTAGGGCCTACTATTTTACTGTACATCAAATTGTATTTTCCAATACACAAATAGGCTACAGTCTATTGTGTTTGTACCGAATTAATTGGATTGAAGCAACAAAAGAGCGTTTCACTCAGAACAACACATTGTGTCTTTCTGGTAAAGATGAACAGTTTCAGCTGTAAAAGCTATATTATAACAAAATATTGCATACGCGACAAATTAATGAATTGGATTGAAACAACAAAATACTGTTTGCACAGCGGATAACATGAACACATTAAGCTCTGAAAAATTAACAGAACCTTCGTTTCAGGTGTACACAGCAACAACTGCAATAAAGTAACAGAATTATGCCTACTCACTTTTGCTAATTTGATTCGGGGGTGTGGAGTCCGGTGGCCTGTTGTACTTTTTGCATGAGCCAATCTTTCTCATAGCCCGCTTGTCTTTAATGAGTTTGTCATAGAAATCTGTGCACTTTAATGCAAAATTTACTCGAACAAATAACATTGCCTTCATGGATGGTTGTTACGGCGAGGTGGGATTTCTCGCGCACAGGTGCTTGGGCTTGGAAGCTCATGGGAACAAAAATGTGATTGGATCATAGTCTGTAAAAAATAAGAAACTTTAAGACTGATAGTGGTGGCAAATTATGACAACCTCTCACATTCGAATGGGCAGTAGGTCGGACCAACAAAAACACAGGACCAAGTGAAAATACGGGACAAAACATGTTTTTGCCGGACCCCGTAAGCGGAGCCGGCC
>JACXGI010001723.1:68540-86433 GCA_016801175.1 Esox masquinongy
AATGTCACTGACTGACTGACTGACTGACTGACTGACTGACTGACTGACTGACTGACTGACTGACTGACTGACTGACTGACTGACTGACTGACTGACTGACTGACTGACTGACTGACTGACTGACTGACTGACTGACTGACTGACTGACTGACTCTTGTTAAATAGCATGGTGGTTACAGAAGCGGAGCTGTAAACTATAGGTCCCGAGTTCGTATCTCCTCGCAGGCGAAGTAAAGTACGCATTATGAATTATTCTGTATAGACGAAAACTTTGCTGGCTAAAACCTTCAGTATCTACATTATCATAAGCCTGAAATAAAACAGTTTACGGTTATATTGTGACTGTTTCTGGTGGATTTTCGAAGTACGCATCCGTGCATGCGTTTTGGGCCAGGATAGACAAACACATTTGCTGGCTACAACATACAGTAGTTACGTTATAGTAAGCCTTAACTTAAACTGTATACCGTTATATTGCGACTGTTTCTGGCATGGAAAAGTTCATCTTATGTCTTGCTAGCAATTGCTCAATTCTTATGATTATTCTTAGGAAGTTAGTAGATACTAGTAAGCCTATTACCGGCTATTTAGCTGTTAAAACGGCTAGTGGCAAAAGCCATACGGTGGAGGTAAACTTAATAAGAAACGTTAGTCAGTTTAACACAATCCTCAGTGGTGTCTAGTGACAGCTGAAACGTGTAAAGCCGTGGCATAGTGGTTAAAGACAGTGCCTCTCTTGTAGAAGACCTAAGTTCGAATCTATTGAGAGCAACGACATTTATTACTTGCAGTAGGTTCCACGATTCTCTCGTCTTTTCACTTGATGAAAAAGTTAGTTATCGTCACCTTTATTGATAGTTAAGGGTTAATTTGTGTTGGTGTTAGTTTGCATATGTAAGGTGTTGACAGAGATGTAGCCTAAATAACTTACCTTCCATCAGAAGAAATTCAATAAATCAGAGGCCGTTTTCACAAAACATTCATTTTATTTTACCACTAGGACTCCTAAACAGCACTAAAAGTTCCTAGGTAAGAGTTTCTTCTTACAGTTTTTCTCATTTCTTAGTATCCAATTGTCATAACCTGTCAATATGCTTGACAGATTATGACAACTGGTTCAAACATTTTGCATTTAATGACTTATGCAATGAACTAATGCCTAGATGTTTTGGGAGGGAAGACTACTCAACAGAGAACCAGTATATAATATATTTTGATCAACATGACATAAGCAGTTGATAATGTAGAAACAAGCAGACAATTGTACATAATCAATTGCATGAATGAAATTGTACATAATCAATTGCACAATCAAAAACCTGTTGAAAATCTCTCTCTACAGCAGACTTGCGCAACTCAATCGCAGGCTGAAAACAGAGTTCTGCCCATCGCAGGAGCTAGAGTTTGTAGATAACTGGCCGTCTTTTTGGGACTCTCCCAGAAATAGGGCCAAGCCTGATCTGCTGAAGAGCGAGGGACTCCATCCTAGCTGGAGTTGTGCTCTTCTTTTATCTAGGAACATAGACAGGGGTCTCACTCCTAAAACCTCACCGTGAGAGAGGGTGCAGTTCAGGCTGGAGGCTGTTAGCCAGCCTGCTAGTATAGTGGAGTCTGTCGATAGCATAGCCAGAGCAGTTAACATAGTTCTGCCTATTGAGATTGTGACTCATTCCAGGCTGAGAAAAGTTAAACAAGGTAGTGCTAACAATAGCAACCTTATTACGATAAAGCCTTCCTTCACATCGGTCATTAATAAAAATGACTGTATTTTCTCCCATCTTAAAATGGCACTCCTTAATGTTAGATCCCTTGCTTCAAAGGCAATTGCAGTAAACAAATTAATCACTGATCATAAACTGGATGTTATTGGCCTGTGTGTGAAACATGGCTAAAGCCTGATGAAATTACTGCCCTAAATGGGCCTCTCCTCCTGGCTGCACTACTGATCATATCCCCGTGCATCCCAAAAAGGGGGGGTGTTGCTAATATTTATGACAGTAAATATAATTTTACACTTAAACACATCATTGGTTTTCATTCTTTTGAAGTTTTACTCATGAAAGCTATCCAGGCTGATAAATCGTTTTTCATAGCTATTATTAACTTAATAGTCCTGTCATGAGAAATAGATATTGTAGATCTAATAATTATTCCCCATAATCCTGGAATATCGGATCACAGTCTTATTACATTTACCGTTAAAACAAGAAACCCACTTATACCCCAAACTATGACTTTTAAAAGCCGTAATATAAATTCTCGGACTACAAATAGATTTCTTGATATTCTTCCAGGCTCACTCATCGATAACGGAGTAAATAAATCAGTAAACAATCTAATCGATGATCTGAACTCAACATTGAAAATTACTTTAGATATGGTTACACCGCTAAAAACAAAAGAAATACGCAACAAGAAACTCGCTCCCTGGTACAGAGACAATAATAGAGCCCTCAAGCAAGCCTCCAGAAAATTGGAGCGTAAGTGGCGCTCCACCATGTTGGAAGTATTTAGCCTAACCTGGATAGACAGTAAACTACAATACTGAAAAGCACACACATCTGCTCAGTCAGTTTATTTATCAACCTGATTGAGGTGAACAAAAACAATCCAAAATTTCTCTTTGATACAGTTGCAAACTTAACAAAAAAGCAATGCTCAACAAGTGAAGTGGGTCTTCACTTCAGCAGTAATGAATACATGAACATTTTTTATGAAAAGATCATCACAATTAGAAAACAAATCACTGACTCCTTAAATATGTATAGTCCTCAAAATCTCAGTTGTCCTGTGAATACTCAGAACTTCTCTGACCTGGTGTCAACAGGGACACTTGAATTTTTTGACCCTGTATCGTTCGACACGTTCACTAAATTAGTAATGAGTTCTAAACCCACAAATTGTTAACTAGACCCGATTCCAACACAACTACTTAAGGAGCTACTTCCTGTACTAGGTCAGCCAATGTTGAACATAATTAATTGCTCCCTATCCTCCGGATGTGTACCAAACTCACTAAAAATAGCGGAAATAAAGCCTCTTCTGAAACAATCTAATCTGGATGTATTACACAATTATAAGCCAATATCAAACCTCCAGTTCCTCTCAGAAATCTAAGAAAAGTGTGTTTCCCAAAAACTGAATGCCTTCCTGAAGAAAAATAACATATGAATTGCTCCAGTCTGGTTTCAGACCCCATCATAGGACTGAGACTGCACTCGAGAAGGTAACAAATGACCTTCTAATGACTTCAGACAAAGGTTCTGCATGTTGCTTCTTGATCTTAGTGCTGCCTTTGACACTATTGATCACTCCCTTCTCTTAGAGAGACTGGAAACCCATGTTGGGCTACGTGTACACATTCTAGCCTGGTTTAAATCTTATTTATCTGAAAGATATCAGTTTGTATGTGTGGATGACATGTCCTCTGACAAATCAAAGGTATGTTTTGGTGTTCCTCAGGCTCGGTTTTGGGCCAATTATTGTTTTCAGTATATATGCTGCCTCTGGGTGATGTCATCCAGAATCACAATGTCAATATTCACTGTTATGCTGATGACATATAGTTGTATATTTCAATGAAACATGGAGAAGCCCCCAAATTAGGTACTTTGGAAGCATGCGTTTTAGATATTAGAAAGTGGATGACAGAGTACTTCTTGCTTTTAAACTTGAGAAAAATAGAAATGCTCGTTTTCGAACCCAAGAAACAAAGAGTTTTGTTGGCAGACCTTACAGTGAACCTCGACGGTTGTATGGTCGTATCCCAAAAAACTGTGAGAAACCTCGGCGTGACCCTCAACCCTGATCTCTCCTTTGATGAACATATAAAATATATCTCAAGAACTGCTTTTTTTCATCTTCGGAACATTGCAAAAATCAGAAACTTTTTATCAAAAACTGATGCAGAAAAACTAATACCTGCTATTGTCACTTCTAGATTAGATTATTGTAATGCTCTTGTTATTGTAATGCTCTCTGGTTACCCTGATAAATCAATAAATAAACTTCAATTAGTGCTGAACACGGCTGCTAGAATCCTAACTAGAACTAAAAAATGTGAACACATTACTCCAGTACTAGCCCCTTTACACTGGCTGCCTGTTAAGGCTAGGGCTGATTTTAAGGTTTTATTGTTAACCTATAAAGTAATACATGGACTTGCTCCTACTTACCTCACTGAAATGATCCAGCCATACATACCTACACGTAACCTAAGATAGCAAGATGCAGGCCTTCTATTTGTACCTAGAATTTCTAAACAAACAGCTGGACGCAGGGCTTTCTCTCATTGAGCTCCACCACTGTGGAATGATCTGCCAATTAAGGTTAGAAATGCAGACCCTACAGATGTCTACTAAAGACTCAGCTCTTCAGCATGGTCTAGGATTAAGTGCAGTCTGGCCCAGGGGTGTGAAGGTGAACGGAAAGGCTTGATACTGTCCACCCTTGCTGTCTTGCCAGGTGTGCTCTCATCGCCACTGGGAAGTCCTCTTTCCAATGCCATTTGGGGGCGGAGTCACTGGCTTGTGGTTGTCTCTCCGTTGCTCCCATTGTGCAATTGGGGTGAACTCTGTTGATGTAAAAAGGGCTTTATAAATACATTTGATTGATTGACTGAAGACCCTTGCCTGTCGTCCAGCCCCTGACTGGGACTGCCAGTGCTGCCGCTACTGTTACCACCATGATTCTGGCTCCACTGAAGAACATCACCCCGTGGGCTCCGAAGAAGGCCAAACTGCAGTGGGATTGGCCCTTTTCCATTAAAACATTCCGTCCCATTAAAGTGTGTGGCTGATGGTGTGCTTTCACTTTTGGAAGTTACAGTTTTGTCCGAGTCCGCTTGTCTGCTTTGGTTTTCCCCTGGGCAGGTTGGAACGCTGTATGCTCTGTCTCTGGGGTTGGACCTGTGAAAATTGAAACTTCTGAGCTTTATGTCTGGAGGGAAGCTCAGCAGAAGTGATATGACTGTGTCAGCTGATTTCAGTCAAGTTCTCGCCGCTGGCCTACCCTCTGTCAACCTGGTGTTGTTTGCAATGGGCTGCACACCAGTCACCAGAGGATCACGTGCAGCGGTTATGACTAACACCAACACAGAGTTCCTCTGAGACCGGCATGCAGCCCATTGAAAACAACGGCGGGTTGACCGAGTTGTTGGTAGCTAATGGTTACTGCCGCCTCTCTTCTGTCTGTTTGCCCGCAGCCTCAGCGGTCTCTGATGCTGTCGTTACAGACATAACATTAGCATCTATCTCCCTGGTTTTGCCCCCTGTCACGCTGGCTGGAGACGCAGGCACTAAAGGTGGGTTATGCACTGCAATTCCACCCCCCTTGTGGAAGTGGAGGAGATGGTGATGGCATCCTCAAAAAAGAGAGCCGTTATGTTGCAGGAGATGGCGAAGGATGCTGTAGCTGTTGTTCCCTGGGAGTGGAGAGAGGAGGTTTTTTTTTATCCTTACTTACTCATGTTCTCAACAGGTGCATAGTCAAAAAGGGGGGGTGGGGGGGTGACTTAACAGAATTGGGCCTGGCAGGAATGTGCACATATACAGTTGTGCTCATAAATTTGCATACCCTGGCAGAAATTGTGAAATTTTGGCATTGATTTTGAAAATATGATGGATCATGCAAAAAAACTTTTATTTAAGGATAGTGATCACATGAAGCCATTTATTATCACATAGTTGTTTGGCTCTTTTTAAAATCATAATGATAACAGAAATCACCCAAATGGCCCTGATCAAAAGTTTACATACCCTTGAATGTTTGGCCATGTTACAGACACACAAGGTAACACACAGCTAAAAATGGCAATTAAAGGTGAATGTCCCACCCCTGTGGCTTTTTAAATTGCAATCAGTGTCTGTGTATACATAGGCAATAAGTTTGTTAGGTCTCACAAGGATGCACTGAGCATGCTAGATACTGAGCCATGGGGAGCAGAAAAGAACAGTCAAAAGACCTGCGTAATAAGGTAATTGTCAGGGTTGTGTAGTGGTGGAGAAGAGGAACCAGGCGCAGGCAGAGTGGCGGTCGATGTGGTATTTTAATTTAAATAGACACCGAGCACAGAACGCAAACTAAATGAAAAGCAAAGGTATTAATAAAACAGAAAACACTCACCACTGACTTTAAAATACGGAGACAGGGAACAATGACCGACAAATGAGGGGAGCAGAGGAGCAACATTTAAACACATACTAATGATTGAATTGGGACCTGGTGTGAGTGATGATTAGAGACAAGACACATGACAAGTCCGGGATGTGTTCATGAACAACGGGAAACCGGGAAAAGCGGGAGATGACGGAGCTGTCCGTCACCTTACCGTCACAGTACCCCTCCCACAAAGCCCCGGCTTCCAGACAGGGCAGAAAACACAACCACAGGGGAGGGCGGGCGGGTGGGAGAAAGCCGTACCCCCACCAACCCACACCAGAAACAGGTGCTGGCTGCTGTGACTCCGGGATGCCCGCCACTAGTGCCTCGGGAACCTGGGTAGATGGTATGCCCCAAGTCCCCGGTGAGAACTGGTACGGTAGGTCGTGAAAACCGGGCCAGTCCTCACTCCTTACGGTTTCTGGGGAAAGCTCTAAGAGCTCCACCAGTGGCGGGACATACTCCCATTCCCGAAAGGCCATCCGAGGGATGGGCTCAGCCAGCAGGGACTCCCCTTCGGGCTCTGCCCAGGTTCCCCTTGGGCACCCCCTTAGCCCCCCTCTAAAAATTTCCTGGGGAGTCCTCTGGGTTTCTGGAGGGCAAGGTGCAGAGGCGGGCCACAGACCCAGGTTTGGGGATCGTGCTGGCCTCTTGCTGCCCCCACCAGCCTCCGGGACAGCTGGAACCAGCTGGCACCAAACTGGGTCCCACGCCAGTACCCCCTCCGTCTCATCCTCATCAAACTCATCATACTCCACCTCCGAGTCATCCGACGAGAGGGAGTCCGATCCCCAGTCCCCCTTCCAGGTATACTCCCCTCTCGTCGGTGACATCGGAGGGGAGTCGCCGAAAATAAGCACGGAGACGCTGAGTTTCCTCCTCTGGCGTCTCCGGCTTCTCCCACGGCCACAGGTGGCTATCCCTGTGACCATGGCGGATGCTGTCTGTCGACCTGCGGGTTCCCTTACGTTTTAGGTCGGTCATTCTGTCAGGGTTGTGTAGTGGTGGAGAAGAGGAACCGGGCGCAGGCAGAGTGGCATTCGATTTTAATTTAAATAAACACCGAGCACAGAACGCAAACTAAATGAAAAGGTATTAACAAAACCGAAAACACTCACCACTGACTTTAACATACGGAGACAGGGAACAATGACCGACAAATGAGGGGAGCAGAGGAGCAACATTTAAACAAATACTAATGATTGAATTGGGACCTGGTGTGAGTGATGATTAGAGACAAGACACATGACAAGTCCAGGATGTGTTCGTGAACAATGAGAAACCGGGAAAAGCGGGAGATGACGGAGCTGTCTGTCACCTCACCGTCACAGTAATGGAACTTTATAAAGATGGAAAAGGATATAAAAAGATATCCAAAGCCTTGCAAATGCCAGTCAGTACTGTTCAATCACTTATTAATAAGTGGAAAATTCGGGGATCTCTTGATACCAAGCCAAGGTCAGGTAGACCAAGAAAGATTCCAGCCAAAACTGCAAGAAGAATTTTTCAGGATACAAAGAAAAACCCACAGGTACAGTAACCTAAGGAGAAATATAGGCTGCTCTGGAAAAAAACGGTGTGGTTGTTTCAAGGAACAAAATACAACGATACTTGAACAAAAATCAGCTGCATGGTCGAGCTGCCAGAAAGTAGCCTTTACTGCGCCAATGCCACAAAAAAGCCTGGTTACAATATGGCCGACAACACCTTGACACCCCTCACAGCTTCTGGCAAACTGTACTTTGGAGGGACGAGACCAAAATAGAGCTTTATGGTCACAACTATAAGCGCTATGTTTGGAGAGGGGTCAACAAGGCCTATAGTAAACAGAATACCATCCCTACTGTGAAGCATGGTGGTGGCTCACTGATGTTTTGGGGGTGTGTGAGCTCTAAAGGCATGGGGAATCTTATGAAAATTGATGGCAAACTGAATGCAGCATGTTATCAGAAAATACTGGCAGACAATTAACATTATTCTGCACGAAAGCTGCGCATGGGACGCTCTTGGACTTTCCAGCACGACAATGACCCTAAGCACAAGGCCAAGTTGACCCTCCAGTGGTTACAGCAGAAAAAGGTGAATGTTCTGCAGTGGCCATCACAGCCTCCTGACCTTAATATCATCGAGCCACTCTGGGAAGATCTCAAAGGTGCAGTCCATGTAAGGCGACCAAAGACTTTGCATGACCTGGAGGCATTTTGCCAAGACGAATGGGCAACTATACCACCTGCAAAAATTTGGGGTCTCATAGACAACTATTACAAAAGACTGCACACTGTCATTGATTCTAAAGGGGGCAATACTTAGTATTAAGAACTAAGGGTATGGCAACTTTTGAATAGGGTTCAGTTCATTTATTTCTTTGTTGCCATGTTTTGATTTATGATTGTGCCATTCTGTTATGAATGTGAATCCCATAATAAAAGACGTGTTTTGCCTGCTCACTCATGTTTTCTTTACAAAAGGTACATATATTACCAATTCTCAAAGGGTAGGCATACTTTTGAGCACAACTGTAGATGCTTAGCAAACAGCATTGATAAAATATACTGACCTGGCTTGACTATGTGGAGTGCTTGTACGCTGTCATTGGTGCTCTCTGACAACCTTAATATGAAAGACGAATATTAAAAAGGTATAAGGACCAGACTCGAAAAACAAGAATATAACACATAGCCAATCTCCAAAGACAAATGCACGCTGCGCAGCATAAAAAAGAATTTAGTTCCTCTGTGACCAAGCCCACTGCTTCAAAAACTTGCGTCATCATGAGAGTTGCGCTTCTGCCTCTGGGGTTGTCATCCTGTGCAAATCAGCTTCACTTGGCATTTTTAGTCCCACTGAGGATACCGTGTGTAATATGTTCTCCACCATGCATCATCTCGAACTGCTTCTATGCTCCTTCTAAGAAATTCAGTACAGACAAGGGCACCCAGTGCGCTGGCTTTGGGGTTCTGTAAACTCCTGGCCACCGACCCGCACGGTTAAAAAGTGCTTTGCAACACAGTAGGCCAAAGTAGGTTTTAGCTTTCATTGCTTGCTTATAAAGGCCTCGGATCTTGTCTCTAGCGTCTCCCCTCACACCTTTGTCATCAAGCTGCTCCATAGTTCCAATGATTTCTCTGTTGGCCCAACATATACGCTTGATAGCTATTGTTCGTATGTACCATCTTGTTGGTAACTATGGTAACTACTTCATCGCATCCAAACATTGACTAGTAGAGCTCCTTGCATTTGGATGACTCAGATTACCACAGCTATGCCCTGCACAAAGTTCATGGAATCCACGATGGCACTCACCTCACAGGCAGCCTCATGAAGAACTAAGTCAAGTGAATGGTTGGCACAGTGGACGAACAGAGACGCCAGGCATAGTTCTTTCATTCGCGCCTGAACTCCCGAAAACCACCCTGACATATTACTAGGTCTGTCAAAACAGTATCCCTGAAGTCTTTTAATTTATCAAATGCACCAAATAACACAGCGTCATTCTGAACAATGAAATTCTTGTGACATGGCACACAACATCTATGCAGTAATAATCAGAGATGGAGCCTTGGTCTTGTGGTCTCGAGACCACTTGAGACCACATAGACGTGGTCTTAGTCTTGATCTGGGTCTCCAGGGTTTGGGTCATGGTCTGCATCTTGGTCTCCAGTGTTGCAGTCTTGGTCTGGATCTTGGTCTCCTCTGTAAAACGAGACTGATTTTTCATATAGGCTAGCTAGTCCCTTTGCGCACCTGTAGTTCTGTATTCACGCGTTTTCTATCATGCGTTGTTTAACTGCATGTGAACTGGCACCAAACAAGTCTGCAGCCACCTGCCACCCTTGATGTCTGCAGATAAATCATAGCTAGCTAGCTAATACGCACCTCATTCTCTTAAGTGGTCATGATTTGTTCAGTTATACTGCTGACAACTCATTACAGGCTGCTGTAATATTATATTAATATATATTATCAAGCTAAGGTCTTGGTTAGCTAGGCTAGGTAGCTACACTAGCTAATTTGGCCAACGTTAACATTGTGATATGATAGACAAGAAACCTTTCATTGTGGCCAGGAACTTTACATGAAAATGCTGTTTCCAATTTTGACAAGTACCCACAGCCATTGATGTCAATACTATGAGTATCCAGAACAAACCTGACTGAGTAAAGTTATGTGAGCCATCTAGTCAACTACCTAGCCAGTTAGCTAACGTGTTCACTAGCTAGCTAAGCACAGCAATGTGAAAATAAGCTATAACATGTATGGCTGTTTCAATCACATAGCTTTTTTTTCTTATTTCAGTGTTTGTAAACTAATTTCAACCTCATAATTTCTGTTATAATCAGTAATTTCATCTAGTAAAGTATTGTGGCGAGCTTGCATGAAAGAATAAAGCATTAGACAGAGACTAGTATTTTATACAATTCCTGTGTTCCTTACACCGCACAACCCCAGGAAAAGTGACACTTTTTTTTTTTACACAATTCAACAAGGAACATGAGCCCCGGCTATGTAAGGCTCGGTCACGGTAACCACAGTTTTGATTCTCACACTGTCCCAATCCCCTGAATACAAACAACCCATAACTTCAATAACCACATCTATTAACTAGAATAACTAAGCATGAACACACCACAATACTGCTTTAGAGCTGATTTCTGCTTGTCCCATAATCCTTTGCAACAATGAATAATTAACACTTGCCCCTTCAGATTGCTACAGTATGTTTACTTCTATAGAACAATGTTATGCTGTGGCCTACAAAATAAAATCATTTATTTCCTTTTAGTATTTTTGTCATTGTTTTATGTTTGGGAAACATTGGACGGTCTAAGGACTCGGTCTCTGTCTTGGTCTTGTTTTTTTGTGTTCAAAATGGTCTTAGTCTTGTAATGGTCTTGACCCACTGGGTCATGGTCTTGGTCTGGGTCTCCAAGGTTTGGGTCTTGGTCTTGCTCTGGGTCTCCAGGATTGTGGTCTTGACTCCATTTCTGGTAAGAATTAAGAAATATATAAAGCAAAAATATACATAACATAAACTAGCAGCAATTTTAAAGAGTGCAGAATGGAGAATATGAACAATATGGGTAGGGTAAGTATTGAGTATGTGTAATATGCCTATGAATGGTACATAAAAATATTCTAATGTTCATTGAATGTACGTAGAAAGACAGCATTTGTAATGTTCATGTGATCAATATGAGGAAATCAGAGTGAATCTCCATTTTCTCGTCTACGTATTGCAGTGCCAACGAAAATTGTTCCATTGTACTGGCGTCTGTGGTACCATCGACTGTGAGTCCATAGTACTGATGTAACGTCTGCTCCGCATGGCACAGCAGCTCCCCTTCCTTTCTGACGCTCCACCTTGCCGGTGTCCTAACCACCGGCAGGAGAGTGATGGCAGCAGCGCACCCCGAGGACGTACCTGTTTCCAATCACTCTTTAGTTGTGTTTATATTCCGTTGTTCACCCACCGCACCTCACGGATTATTGTTTGTATGTTAGCTACCGTGCTGGTACACTTATTGTCAAACTCCGAAATGAAAAGAACTGAAAGCAAAACATTTGAATCATTCGCTTTGTTTCTTTTTCCATTTTGCCTCTCTTTAACGCACTCGCTATACTCGCACCGTCACAACGGACTTCTTACAGCATGGGATCAGGCTTGGAATTTCGTCATTTTAGGAGCAAGGTCATTTGGCCTCACAAAAATCACAAAAATGTTCAGGGCACAAAGGCCACTGAGTGAAATAAGAGGATTTGGACTAGAATTGTTGATAAGAAAAAAACATGCATGACATAAAAACATATACATGATTCACTTTTTAATATCATATTTTGAATAATAACTTATTATAACTGATGTTTTTACCACATAAAAAGTTTAATTATCAAGTTTTAATCCTTGAAATCTACTCCTCCCTCAAATTCTTTATAGATTCTGAAATCTGTTTCATTTCAGACGTTTTAGTTGTGAGCGTTCACATGACGACAACAAATAGGCTATGGTATTGACAGTTAAGTAATGTTAAGGCTAGCTGGCCAGAAGGATAACATTACCTCAGTTACCCAAAAGTAAACCGCTGTGTCCTTTAACATCACAATCATGTGCGCTAATGAGTACGACCAAAATAAACAAATGTAGTGACTTATTTGTGCGCGGAGCAAGTAATAAGTGTAATTAGTATAAAATAATTTGTTTCACCACAAACGCGTCCATGTCCAAACCTAACGTTACTTCTTGGATCTCTCAAAAAACGTTCCGGTGTATTCTCCCACTCAGAGGTCGGAATTTTCCCACCTCCCAGTTGCCTCTGAACACACCTTCCAAAATAGAGAGGTTTGATTCAGGTAAGCACTAAATAAGTCAACTATCTATCGATAACTAGCTAGTTTGCTTACCTGCATGTAGTCCGTTCTTGTGGTTGTTCTCAGGTGCGAACTACAAACAAACTTAAACTGCTTACCGTGAGATTTTGATAGTAGCAGGGGCACAAAGGCCATGGTGGCCGTAGGGCGTACAATGAATTTCGGGGCAGCACGGCCAGAGCGAAGGGCAATGACAGCCATGGCCATCTTGAAATTCCTAAGCTGCACGGGATACAATTTCACTGTGAATAGCACAGGCATACTGTTGAATTACTCCATTCTGAATTGTGTCCGAGAGCCAGTTATCTCTTCTAAGAATCAGTTCTCTCTTTTTTGGGATGTTGTAGGTATGTTCCAGCATAAGTTCATACAAAATGCCATCAAGGCTGCTGTCACCCCAAAAAGTCACCCCCTTCTTTCCCAGTTCCAGAACAATGCTTTGCTGTATTCTGAGCTTGGCGGGCAGTGTCAGATAAAAGGGCATTAATTGGGGTGTTTTGCCATTCAAAAAGCAGAGGTTTTTTAATGGCATCACTGTGAAACATAGACTTTTCATGCTTGTTTAATTTTTCTGTGGCCTTCCGCCAGTTTGTGAAGCCTCTTTTAAAAAAACTGCTGTCTAACCTTACGCTATCTTCATTAATTAGACCTTTCTCCACCACTTTGACACTGCTAAAATGCAGTGATCTCCATTTGTTGAATCAGCTTGCATTGAATGAACGACAAAACGTTTATTTTCCAAACGACCTTCCAGGAAAACTGCGGCTGGTTGGTTGGTACAATGCCTCTGAAACATTAGCATTTTGACCTGCGATGTTAGCTTGACTTGCTGGGGCACGGCTCCAGTCAATGCTTTCCCTATCATCAATTTCTGGGAGGGTGCGTTGGTTGTTTTGGAGGTGCTCGGACTTGGCTGAGAGTCTGCCACTGCAAACTTACTGAATCTTTTTTTGTTTTGAGGCTTCCCAAAAAAGTCAACAATGTGTTTTTGTGCCATTTCGACACGTGTTCATTTAGCTACATCTGATCCACGATCCACGGTCAGATTGACAAAGTCAATATCTAGCTATGTGAAGTAGTATGGTCATGTCTTGCATGGCACGCATTTTTGCTGTCATTAATGGCTTACTATTACAGTTCTTAGTGTTTCAAATGAATCTTTAGGAATCTTAATTTAATTTATTCATATTTGGGTAAATACATTTGTGGGTGCTGCAGCAACAACAGGGGGTGCTGCAGCACCTCCAGCACCCCTACTTGCCACGGTTATGCTGCTTCTCCTTTCACAAAGTAGTGTCGAGTTCAAGAGAATCTCGTTTGGGTACGCTCTGTCTCCACACACGTTCTCCAGGTGTCTAGTGGTGGTGTGGGAACCCCTGTGTCGAAAGGATGCCAGGGTGCTGGCTTAACAGGACGACCTGTTGGTACTGGCAAGTTCTGCCAAACTGGTTATGGCACATATTGCAACCCTGGTTACGCACCTGTTGTGCATAGGGTTTGTAGTGAATTTGAAAAAGAGCACGTGTCGACAGGTGGTTTATCTGGGTCTCCAAACAGTGTTGGACACTGTCTCTATGGAAACTCGGGGGTCGTAAGCACGAAGGGACACCTTACTGTTTGACCTATGCTGTTTGTGTGCAACGGCGCTTCGGTGGTCGGCAAGGCACTGAAAAGCGACTGGCTCACTGGTTTAAGGAAGCTATTGAGTTGGCTTGTTAGGCAGCAGTGTGTTCCTTGCCTTTTGGAGTCAGAGCGCATTCCACTCGTGGTGTGGTTGCTTCTGCTGCTCTGTTTGGAGATGTTGGGATTGAGGATTTTAGTGAGGCAGCGTCTGGTCGATGCCTTCCCCTTTTATCCAATATTACCTTGTAGACACGCCCTTGGGTTCTCTTGCTCAATTGATTCTTGGCATTGCCAAGGTGACAGTTTGAGAGAAATGGAGGGAAGAGGATTCAACATATAATGCAGTATAGTGTCAAAATTAAGTGAATTTGCAAAAACAGAGAAACTTAAAAGTCAACAACCACAGCAGTACAGGCCTCAATTGCTCCTTCAGTACGAACATAGATATCATAAATTATAGGTATGAACAAAAACTTTCCCAGCTTAACAAAACATAAAAGGTTTATGTTGGAAAACCTTAAAGATTTTGAAGTAAAGCAGTCAAATGTATTTGTTATATAACCTTTTGGTAATCATATTGAGACAATGGTCTATTTTACAGATAATCCCTGAATTATAGAAATGAACATATGCACAATACAAGCAGAAAAGGAAAACATGTTCATAACAAAAATGAAATCATTAAACAAGGAATGAGTTCTTCAAGCTTTCAGAATTGTCCTAAACATAAATGTTTGAACAAATGATACTAAAGAAACTGTGCCATAACGTAGCAGACTTCACAACAAGATACTGTCATCAAAGGAACATGGGTTAAAGACAGAGAGATGCTGCTCTCTCTCTAAAAGCTTTCATTTCATCCCTTAGGCATGCTTTCTCTTTTTATGCTTTGTTGCAAAGGTCACCATGCACTCTTCATTGTGTCCTCCTGTAAACTAGCTTTCTTTGGACATGGAAAAAGGGTCCCTCTGTTGATAATGAGCTGAAGTGATCTTAACCTGTGCTTGTTGTTATATTAAAGACAGCACAGCAGTGGTAAAAGTATATCTAAGATCAGATACCTGAGACAAACTTATCTATTATGTAGAATAACTTTATAATCTATATGAAACCTCTTTACAACTGAAAATGTCTATAAAATCATTGGTTTTTAAAAGACAAAAAGAAGAATGACAACAGATTTTATCCATGGAAACAAACAACAGCATGCTTCCTCGCTCCCTAAATGAACAGCTGCTCTACATCTAATCCTAATTTTGATCTGGATCTGTGATTGGTGGTGATATCTCTTAGAGAGGATGTAGCAAGGGCAATGCAATAACATGGTGACTGATGGTGGTGCAATGCCAGGGGCCTTTTTATTCAACAGAAGGAAAATGTAAAAAATAATCCCAACTAAACCAACACAAAGAGAAGCAATCTAACAAAAAGTGCCCAGGTAATCTCTTCTGGCTTGCTGAGATTCATCCTTGGGGAGGATACTGCAGTCCAGCCTATTCTGAGGTACAACTGACAGAAATAACAGGCCGCTAGTCTATTTATTCCTTCTTACCTTCTGGCGGCTCTGGCCTCCCACTTTATATCTGCCCTGTTCAGCCTTCATAACAGACAGGTGTGGAGTGGAAGTGAAGGCCTTTCCAAATGTCTATAGAATGTTCTAGAACATCTTTCCATTTCCCAGTGTGTTATACCTGTTCTGGAAAATTCCCATTCTCTCACAGTGGTCTCACACTCGTTCCATGCTCTTGAACCTCGCTGACCAGACCGGTGCGCCACACCGGATGTCTTTTTCTTATCACAAGAAAAAGATAAATAAAATTAAAGCTGCAAGCATCATTTTATGGAGGACTAAATGTGCCATAATATTGCATAAATAAATAATTATATATATATATAAATAAATACACATTTCATTTGGATGGTGTGAAGTTGTATGTCATCCAAATGCAATGGGGTGGGACCTAACCCATTTGATAGAGCTGTCCTCATTGGACTGCAGTGTTTTATGCTTGGAACACTGTGATTGGACACGTAAAAGCAACCAACCAGATGTGAGCTTGCAATCAAGTAGCACATGAACAGGTATGGGTGTTGCCTTGTTCATTATTGACACAAAAATGTTGAAAATGATTTAAACAGAGGTTACATATTGTTAGCATGTGGCCTGTTTTCAGTCTCTTTCATCGTGGCAAGCGCATGATCAGGTGGAGGACCAGAGAAGTGTGTCTTGGTTGTGCCAGGCTGCCAGCACCGTTCTATAGATCAATAGTAGGGACATAAGCAGTCTGACATACTGCATCCAGATCAGCCCCGGATGAGATATTGAAATCGATTTTCCTTTCTATTCCCCCGTGAGTTGGGCTATGGGTTTGCTGCGTTTTATTCACCATTTATGCGGGCGAAACAAGCGTGATGGGTTGCCAAAATAAGTGCAGTGTGAAACTATAATATCGTTATATCTGTTGACAGGTTGCTACTGTTGATCATTGGTCAGCGTTGGAAAACAAGGCAAGTTGCCTAATGGATGAGCAACAGTATGCTTAAGCCTACTGTATTAGGACCCCTTCTCTAATTGCGTACCCTCCTAGAAACTACACATTTGAATGGGCTAAATAACTGCAAATGTTTTTTTTCAAATCCCCAAACTAGTCCAATATATAACGCTAATTTGTTTAGAAAAAGAGCAAGGTGTGCTTTGTGATGTTGGAAAACTGCCTTGCACTTTTTACTGAGAATTTAATATCAATTAAATTTATCATGGCATAATATCGAGTAGGATCAAATTTACCAGTATTTAATATCTTTTCATCTAAGTTTACGATGCCTGCAAATTGTACCTAAAACGTCATCAAGATCCGTATCTGTTATCTTGGCAATCTCGCCAATACTAGCCAGATATTCCTCTGGGTTAAACAGTTTGTTCAACGAGTGTACTGTAGTGTCATGTTTCTAGTCACAGTGTTTTCAGTGTGCATGGATATAATTGAATATCAATCTTACTGAAAGTCCCACCCCTATATTGCATTTGGATTGCACAGACAAGCAAAGGGTAATAAAATAATAAAATATATAATTACATTATATAAATATATAAATAAATATATACACATTGCACTTGCATTGTGTACACTTGTGCGTCGTCCAAATGCAATAGACATTTCATTTGGGTGGTGTGAAGTTGTCAAGACGTTTTTCTATGTCGTTGAAACAAAAACTGTGAAATTAAAATGACGTCTATACAACAACCTCAAATGACGTCCGGTCATCTTTCATTTCAGACCCTGAAATCAATGTCAACATAGATGCCTTTTCAACATCTTGTCAACATCAAATTGTTTACTGGGGAGGGTCTTCTGGTATTAAGATCAATTCTGTTTAGTGTGCAAATGCAATTTTTACCTTAACCATTACATTTTTGCTGAAATAAAATATGGGCAACAGAACATGTATTAACGGAACAGAAGTCAATCAATCAATCAATCAAATTTATTTATAAAGCCCTTTTTACATCAGCAGTTGTCACAAAGTGCTTTTACAAAACACCCAGCCTTAAAACCCAAAGGAGCAAACAACAGTAGTGTTGAATTTCAGTGGCTAGGAAAAACTCCCTAAGAAGGCCGAAATTTAGGAAGAAACCTAGAGAGGACCCAGGCTCAGAGGGGTGACCAGTCCTCTTCTGGCTGTACCGGGTAAACATATTAAGAGTACAATTGTAATAATTAATAAGTGCACGTGGGCTGAGTCC
>JACXGI010001724.1:0-56165 GCA_016801175.1 Esox masquinongy
ACTCCTAATTTTTCTTGAATCAGCATCTCTACATGTATGGCAGCCATTCCATTCCAGTGTCTGTTAAATTCCCACACGGGCACACCTCACTTTCCTTAATGAGGTACTGATTAAGTGATTACCTGAACCAAATCTAATTAGACAAGAAAAAGTATAAAAACCACTGCTGTGGTCATCACTATCCTCTTGCAATAGGACCAGCTGGATGGCAAAAACTGTGCAAGTAGTACCTCAAAGGTAATTTGAATAAAAAAATGTTGAAAAGAAAAGTTTTGAGTGAGGAAAAGAAGGGTTCAATACTAGCTTTACTGGCAGAAGGATACAGTGAGCATCAGGTTGCTTCCATCCTGAAAATTTCAAAGACGGCGGTTCATAAGAACACGGTCAAGCAACAGACATTGGGGACAACAAAGCTACAGACTGGCAGAGGGCGAAAACGACTGTCCACTGACCGAGATTCGAATGTCAGTGTTGTTTTTGCGACAAACATACCTTTTGGAATTATGGCCAAAAAGTTCAACCTTGGTTTCATCAGACCATAACACATTTTCCCACGTGCTTTTGGGGGACTTGATGTTTGTTTTTGCAAATTTCAGCCGGGCTTGGATGTTTTTCTTTGTAAGAAAAGGCTTTCGTCTTGCCACCCTACCCCATATCCCATTCATATGAAGAATATGGGAGATTGTCACATGTAGCACGCAGCCAGTACTTGCCAGAAATTCCTGCAGTTCCTCTAATGTTGCTGTCGGCCTCTTGGAAGCCTCCCTGACCAGTTTTCTTCTCGTCTTTTCAACAATTTTGGAGATATGTCCAGTTCTTGGTAATGTCTCTGTTGTGCCATATTTTCTCCACTTGATGATAACTGTATTCACTGTGTTCCGTGGTATATCTAATGCTTTGGAAATGATTTTGTATCCATCTCCTGACTGATATCTTTCAACAATGAGATCCCTCTGATGCTTTGGAAGCTCTCTGCGGACCATGGCTTTTGCTCTGAGATGCAACTAAGAAAATGTCAGGAAAATCCTACTAGAACAGCTGAACTTAATTTGTGATTAATCAGTCACTTTAAATGATGGCAGGTGTGTAATGACTTCTATTTAACATGAGTTTGAATGTAATTGGTTAATTCTGAACGCAGCCACATCCCCAGTTATAAGAGGGTGTGCACACTTATGCAACCAGGTTATTGTAATGTTTTTATTTTTCATTTTTCCCCCTCGAAGATTTCAGCTTGTTTTTCAATTGAATTGTTCAGGTTATAGGTCCCATTAATGTTGGAAAAAGTTCTGACATGATTTATCTTTGTCTCATTCATTTACATCACAAAAACCTGGCATCTTAACAGGGGTGTGTAGAGTTTTTATATCCACTGTATATATGACAGACCCCAGGCTGTATTGTTAAACAACTTCACCTCCTCCACCTGGATCCTGGACAATGGTGTTCTAAAAGGCTGTGTGCTGAGCCCTCTCCTGTACTTCCTCTTCACACATGACTGCGTTCCTGTACAAAGTTCCAACACCATGGTCAAGTTCACAGACAACACCATGGTGGTAAGCCTGATCAGTGACAATGACAAGTAGACAACCAAGGAGCTCATTGTGGATTACAGGAAGTCAAAAGGCTGCAGTCACGCCCCAGATCTCATCGATGGCAGTGAGGTGGTAGAATTGTCATCATGCTTGAATTTTTGCATCTCTGCATCCCGGTTGCACATGCTACCTTACTCCTTCAATTTGCCTCAACTGCACATCCAGAATGCCATTTGTACCTGCACAACTATTATCCCACTTGTAACTTACACTATACTCAATGCTTTTACATTTTCTGCCCTCGTCTATTTGCCTTAATTGCACATTTAGTATTGCCATTTGTACTGCATTTGCCTTCATTGCACATCTATACATTGCACTTGCAATATACATATACTGAATACTTGTAAACTTTCTGCCCTCTTCTGTTTGCATTTCTGGTCAGATGCTAACTGCATTTCGTTGTACTGTACAGTACTTGCTCAATGACAATAAAGTTGAATCGAATCGAATATACACCGATCAGCCATTACATTATGACCACTGACAGGTGAAGTGAATAACACAGATAATCTCGTTATCATGGCACCTGTCAGTGGGTGGGATATATTAGGCAGCAAGTGAACATTCTGTCCTCAAAGTTGATGTGTTAGAAGCAGGAAAAATTAGCTAGTGTAAGGATCTGAGCGACTTTGACAAGCTTTGACAAAAACTGCAGCCTTGTGGGGTGTTCCCGGTCTGCAATGGTCAGTGCCTATTAAAGTGGTCCAAGGAAGGAAAAGCGACAGGGTCATGGGCGGCCAAGGCTCATTGATGCACGTGGGGAGCGAAGGCTGGCCTGTGTGGTCCGACCCAACAGATGAGCTACTGTAGCTCAAATTGCTGAAAAAGTTAATGCTGGTACTGATAGAAAGGTGTAAGAACACAGTGCATCGCAGTTTGTTGCTTATGGGGCTGCATAGCCGCAGACCAATCAGGGTGCCCATGCTGACCCCTGTCCACTGCTGAAAGCACCTACAATGGGCACCTGAGCATCAGAACTGGACCACGGAGCAAAGCAAGAAGGTGGCCTGGTCTGATGAATCATGTTTCCTTTTACATCACGTGGATGGCCACGTGCGTGTGCGTCGCTTACCTGGTGAACACATGGCACCATTATGCACTATGGGAAGAAGGCAAGCCGGCGGAGGCAGTGTGATGCTTTGAGCAATGTTCTGCTGGGAAACCTTGGGTCCTGCCATTCATGTGGATGTTACTTTGACACGTACCACCTACCTAAGCATTGTTGCAGACCATGTACACCCTTTCATGGCAACGGTATTCCCTGATGGCATTGGCCTCTTTTAGCAGGATAATGCAGCCTGCCACAAAGCAAAAATGGTTCAGGAATGGTTTGAGGAACACGAGTTCAAGGTGTAGACTTGGCCTCCAAATTCCCCAGATCTCAATCCAATCGAGCGTCTGTGGGATGTGCTGGAAAAACAAGGCTGATCCAAGGAGGCCCCACCTCACAACTTACAGGACTTAAAAGGATCTGCTGCTAACGTCTTGGTGCCAGATACCACAGAACACCTTCAGAGGTCAAGTGGAGTCCATTCCTCGACGGGTCAGGGCTATTTTGGTGGCAAAAGGGGGACCTACACAATATTAGGCAGGTGGTCAGAATGTTAATTGCTGATCGGTGTAATACATATATAAAGTGAGGGGAAAAAGTATTTGATCCCCTGCTGATTTTGTACATTTACCCGCTGGCAAAGAAATGATCAGTCTATAATTTTAATGGAAGGTTTATTTGACCAGTGAGAGACAGAATAACAACAAAAAAATCCAGAAAAACGCATGTCAAAAATGTTATAAATTGATTTGCATTTTAATGAGTGAAATAACTATTCAACCCCTCTGCAAAACATGACTTAGTACTTGGTGACAAAACCCTTGTTGGCAATCACAGAGGTCTGACGTTTCTTGTAGTTGGCCACCAGGTTTGCACACATCTCAGGAGGGATTTTGTCCCACTGCTCATTGCAGATCTTTTATGGGATTAAAGTCTGGAGACTGGCTAGGCCATTCCAGGATCTTAATGTGCTTCCTCTTGAGTCAATCCTTTGTTGCCTTGGCCGTGTGTTTTGGGTCATTGTCATGCTGGAATACCCATCCATGACCCATTTTCAATGCCCTGGCTGAGGGAAGGAGGTTCTCACCCAAGATTTGACGGTACATGGCCCCGTCCATCGTCCCTTTGATGCGGTGAAGTTGTCCTGTCCCCTTAGCAGAAAAACACCCCCAAAGCATAATGTTTCCACCTCCATGTTTGACAATGGGGATGGTGTTCTTGGGGTCATAGGCAGCATTCCTCCTCCTCCAAACACGGCGAGTTGAGTTGATGCCAAAGAGCTCAATTTTGGTCTCATCTGACCACAACACTTTCACCCAGTTCTCCTCTGAATCATTCAGGTGTTCACTGGCAACTTCAGGCCTGTACATATGCTTTCTTGAGTATGGGAACCTTGCGGGCGCTGCAGGATTTCAGTCCTTCACAGCGTAGTGTGTTACCAATTGTTTTCTTGGTGACTATGGTCCCAGCTGCCTTGAGATCATTGACAAGATCCTCCCGTGTAGTTCTGGGCTGATTTCTCACCGTTCTCATGATCATTGCTCCACGAGGTGAGATCTTGCATGGAGCCCCAGACCGAGGGAGATTGACAGTTCTTTCGTGTTTCTTCCATTTGCAAATAATCGCACCAACTGTTGTCACCTTCTCACCAAGCTGCTTGGCGATGGTCTTGTAGCCCATTCCAGCCTTGTGTAGGTCTACAATCTTGTCCCTAACATCCTTGGACAGCTCTTTGGTCTTGGCCATGGTGGAGAGTTTGGAATCTGATGGATTGATTGCTTCTGTGGACAGGTGTCTTTTATACAGGTAACAAGCTGAGATTAGGAGCACTCCCTTTAAGAGTGTGCTCCTAATCTCAGCTCGTTACTTGTATAAAAGACAACTGGGAGCCAGAAATCTTTCTGATTGAGAGGGGATCAGATACTTATTTCACTCATTAAAATGCAAATCAATTTATAACATTTTTGACATGCGTTTTTCTGCAAAGAGGAGTGGGACAAAATCCCTCCTGAGATATGGGCAAACCTGGTGGCCAACTACAAGAAAAGTCTGACCTCTGTGATTGCCAACAAGGGTTTTGCCACCAAGTACTAAGTCATGTTTTGCAGAGGGGTTGAATACTTATTTTACTCATTAACATGCATTTTTCTGGATGTTTTGTTGTTATTCTGTCTCTCACTGGTCAAATAAACCTACCATTAAAATCATAGACTGATCATTTCTTTGCCAGTGGGCAAACGTACAAAATCAGCAGGGGATCAAGTACTTTTTTCCCCTCAATGTATGAACCGTTAACCCAAGGCACAACGCATGTTTGCATACAGACTGCCTTGTTCAAAAAATAAATCTTGAAATGTTCAGAATTTAATCGACAGACTCAAGAATTGACGGGGCAGTTGGAATGGGGCACTTTTACCACTGTGTGGCATCACATTTTCTTTTAACAATACTCTGTAAGCGTTAAGGAACTGAGGAGGCCAATTTCTGTAGTTTAGAAAGTGAAATGGTTTCCCGTTTTTGCTTGATATAGGACTTCAGCTGCTCAACAGTTTGGGGTCTCTATTGTCATATTTTTTGTTTCATAATGTGCCAAATATTTTCAATGGGTGAGAGGTCTAGACTGCAGGCAGGCCATTTTAGCACCTGGACTCTTTTACTATTAAGCCATGCTGTTGTAAAACGTGCAGAATGTGGTTTGGCATTGTCTTGCTGAAATAAGCAAGGGTTTCCCTGAAAAACACTTTGTCTGGATGGCAGCATATGTTGTCCCAAAATCTATATATATTGTTCAGCATTAATGGTGCCTTCACAAATGTGCAAGTCACCCATGCCATGTGCACTAATGCATCCCATACCATCACGGATGCTGGATTTTGAACTGTGCGCTGATAACATGCTGGATGGTCCCTCTCCTCTTTAGCCCAGAGGACACAGTGTATATGATTCCCCCCAAAAAATTCAAATTTTGACCACAGGACAGTTATCCACTTCGCCTCAGTCCATCTTAAATGAGCTTGGGCCCAGAGAAGGCATCAACCTTTCTGGCTCTTGTTTATATACGGTATCTTCATTGCATGGTAGAGTTTTAACTTGGATTTGTGGATGCAGCGACAAACTGTGTTCACAGACAATGGTTTTCGGAAGTGATCCTGAGCCCATGCAGTGATGTCCACTATAGAATCGTGTCTGTTTTCAAAGCAGTGCCGCCTGAGGGCTCGAAGATCACGGCCATCCAATATTGGATTTGGGCCTTGTCCCTTGCGTACAGAGATTTCTCCAGATTCTCTGAATCTTTTAATGATATTATGTACCATAAATTATGAAATCTCAAAACTCTTTGCCATTTTACATTGAGAAACATTATTCTTAAATTGTTGCACTATTTGCCTGTGCAATCTTTCACAGAGTGGTGAAACGCTCCCCATTCTCACATCTGACAGACCCATCTTCTCTGGAATGATCTTTTAATACCGAGTCATATTACTGACCTGTTGCCAATTGACCTAATTAGCTGTGTGATATTCCACCAGGTTTAGTTTTTTAGCATTACACAACTTTTCCGGTCTTTTGTTGCCTTGGTCCCAACTGTTTTGAAATGTGTGTCTGGCATCAAATTCAAAGTAGTCATATATTTTTCAAAAAACAATAAAATGTCTCAGTTTTAAATGTTATGTTGCTTTTGTACTTTTTCCTATTGAATATAGGGTTTAAATGATTTGCACATCATTGCATTCTGTTTTTATTTACATTTTAAGCAGCTTCCAAATTTTTTCAGAAACGGTGTTGTAAGTGTGTATAGGTTTCCATGAGCAGGGTTGTTTATGCGGGTCTGTAAGAATGGGTTTCTAAGTGTGGGTTCATTTTGGACTAAATTAGAGCCTTGTCTCCAGAGCTGGCAAGAGCAGTCATGTCACATGGAGCCACATGAGAGAGGCTGCATTTGTCAAACATGCGTTAAACCGCATAGATCACTAACACTAAGAGGATCTATAAAATGACAAGGTTAAATACAAAAACACACAAAAGCATGGAGGTGCGTTAACACAAATATGCACAATTGCAAGGTCATTGCCTGAATAAACAGACCAAATGGCTGGTAAATTCATGAAAAAACCTCTCCATGTGCTCATCTTAATAGGGAACACATGCCTTTCCCAAATGCATTGCCAGCCAGGCATGGTCCTTTAGAAGCACTGTCATGACACAGAACACAACAATCAGAAAGAGATAAGCACTCACCTGGCATTGTGTGCTTGTGTCTGTGTGTTTGTATAGGGTGTGTGTGGGTGTGTCTGTGTAAGAGAAAGATATTGAGTGAGTGAGTGAGGGAGTGAAGACTGACAAAATGCCTCTCTGGATAAGAAAGTCTGCTAAATTATCAAAGGTAAATGGAAAACTTCAATAACAAGAGAGACGGAGAGGGGCAAACATTGATCGCTGTGTGTTTATCCTTATCCAAAGTCAAAACAGACCCCAAACAGCTCTGTCCACACATTTGAATGTGTGTGTGTATGTGTGTTAGAACTTCAGCATAGGCAAAACAGACAAATGACTTTACTCAGCTATGTCCACACTTCTGAAAGTGCGTGTGTGAAACACACACACATACAAAAGAATCTCAGCATGGCCAGAACTCGACAGTTGGTCCTAGGGGAGAAAAACCTATCCCACAATCCATCACTACCTTAGGCAGTCCACTAAGACATTGACTATCGTATTCTTTCCTGTTCCTATATTGAAAAAAGTTGTACTTTCAACTACAGCCGGTTTTCTTTCACAAGCAGTGTTAACTGGTTTACTATAATAAGTTAGTGTATTGGAGGGAATCACTTAAGAGCCAATATATACCATGTGCGCCCACTCACCCCTGCACTGACACATACAGGACCTTGGAAGCTGGATTATTGTAATATGGGGCCAACAGACACAGTCAATAACCCAAAACTTTGACAGTTAATTAAGGCTGGACCTCCCAAGTGGACGGCTGAGTATAATAGTGTGGATGTGTTAAGTTACTAAGAAAATAATACCCTGCCAAATATAAAGTTGTAGAGAACATAGAAGGAAAATGGACCACCTCACTCGCAGACATGGGTGTGTGCGCGCGTGTAGGAGATGCTAGTCCAGACACTTTTCCCATACAGATACGGTATGTCTTTTCCCACATATACAGGTTTCTTTTCCCTGTCATTCCATTCTTGCTTTTCTTCCTTCCTTTAAGCTTGACAATCTCCTTATCCTGGTTCTTAAGTATGTCACACATACAGTGGATATAAAAAGTCTACACCCCCCTGTGAAAATGCCAGGTTTTTGTGATGTAAAAGAATGAGACAAAGATAAATCATGTCAGAACTTTTTCCACTTTTAATGTGACCTATAATGTGAACAATTCAATTGAAAAACAAACTGAAATCTTCGAGGTGGAAAATGAAAAATAAAAACCTTACAATAACCTGGTTGCATAAGTGTCTTATAACTGGGGATGTGGCTGTGTTCAGAATTAACCAATCACATTCAAACATGTTAAATAGAAGTCACTACACACCTGCCATCATTTAAAGTGACTCTGATTAATCACAAATAAAGTTCAGCTGTTCTAGTAGGATTTTCCTGACATTTTCTTAGTTGCATCTCAGAGCAAAAGCCATGGTCCGCAGAGAGCTTCCAAAGCATCAGAGGGATCTCATTGTTGAAAGATATCAGTCAGGAGATGGGTACAAAAGAATTTCCAAAGCATTAGATATACCATGGAACACAGTGAAGACAGTCATCATCAAGTGGAGAAAATATGGCACAACAGAGACATTACCAAGAACTGGACGTCCCTCCAAAATTGGTGAAAAGACGAGAAGAAAACTGCTCAGGGAGGCTTCCAAGAGGCCTACAGCAACATTAAAGGAACTGTAGGAATTTCTGGCAAGTACTGGCTGTGTGCTACATGTGACAACAATCTCCCGTATTCTTCATATGAATGGGCTATGGGGTAGGGTGGCAAGACGGAAGCCTTTTCTTACAAAGAAAAACATCCAAACATCTGGCTGAAGTTTGCAAAAACAAACATCAAGTCCCCCAAAAGCACGTGGGAAAATGTGTTATGGTCTGATGAAACCAAGGTTGAACTTTTTGGCCATAATTCCAAAAGGTATGTTTGGCGCAAAAACAACACTGCACATCACCCAAAGAACACCATACCCACAGTGAAGCATGGTGGTGGCAGCATCATGCTTTGGAGCGGTTTTTCTTCAGCTGGAACCAGGGCCTTATTCAGGGTGGAGGGAATTATGAACAGTTCCAAATACCAGGCAATTTTGGCACAAAACCTTCAGGCGTCCGTTAGAAAGCTGAAGATGAAGAGGAAGTTCACCTTTCAGCACGACAACGACCCAAAGCACACATCCAAATCCACAAAAGCATGGCTTCACCAGAAGAAGTTTAACGTTTTGGAATGGCCCAGCCAGAGCCCAGACCTGAATCCAATTGAACATCTGTGGGGTGATCTGAAGAGGGCTGTGCACAGGAGATGTCCTCGCAATCTGACGGAGTTGGAGCGCTTTTGCAAAGAAGAGTGGACAAATATTGCCACGTCAAGATGTGCCATGCTAATAGACTCCTACCCAAAAAGACTGAGTGCTGTAATAAAATCAAAAGGTGCTTCAACAAAGTATTAGTTTAAGGGTGTGCACACTTATGCAACCAGGTTATTGTGAGTTTTTTATTTGTTATTTTTCCTCCTCAAAGATTTCAGTTTGTATTTCAATTGAATTGTTCACGTTATAGGTTACATTAAAGGTGGAAAAAGTTCTGACATGATTTATCTTTGTCTCATTCTTTTACATCACAAGAACCTGGCATTTTTACAGGGGTGTGTAGACTTTTTATATCCACTGTAGCTCTTCCCACTTCCGAAATCATTCTCACCCCCCCCAAAATCTTTTTCCACCCTTCAGTAAAGCATTGTGAGCGTTTTTTGCCGGACCGTGTAAGCGGCGCAGGCTAAGAAGAGCGAATGTCTCTTAGTGAGTGAGTGACTGACTACCCTTTGTAAAATAGTGTAGTGGTTAGCGACACGGACTGCCATGCATGCGACCAGTTTTAGAGCCTCGCCACAGACAAAACAAATTATGCATGAGGATATTTTCAGCATAGACGAACATTTTGCTGGCCACAACCTTGAGTAGTTACGTTATAGTAAGCCTAAAATAAAACTGTTTACTGTTTTTTTTTTTTATGAATATATCTGGTGGATTTTCAAAGTAAGCATCCGTGCTTGCTATTTGGGGTAATATGGATCACAACCCCTTGCGCAGAAAAAGAGGAGGGGTTTCCACGATTCTTATCTTTTCACTTGACGAAATAGTCAGTTATCTTCACCTGCACCAATCAGCCATAACATTATGACCACTGACACGTGAAGTGCAAAACGCAGATAATCTCATTATCATGGCACCTGTCAGTGGGTGGGATATATATTAGGCAGCAAGTGAACATTCCGTCCTCAAAGCTGATCTGTTAGAAGCAGGGAAAATGGGCAAGCGTAAGGATCTGAGTGAGTTTGACAAGGGCCAAAAAGTGATGGCTAGACGACTGGGTCAGAGTATCTCCAAAACTGCAGCCCTTGTCGCGTATTCCCGGTCTGCAGTGGTCAGTACCTATCAAAAGTGGTCCAAGGAAGGAAAAGCGATGAACTTGCGACAGGGTCATGGGCGGCCAAGGTTCATTGATGCATGTGGGGAGCGAAGGCTGGCCCATGTGGTCAGATCCAACAGACAAGCTACCGTAGCTCAAATTGCTGAAAAAGCTAATGCTGGTACGGATAGAAAGGTGTCAGAAATCACAGTGCAACGTACTTTGTTGAGCATGGGGCTGCGTAGCCGCAGACCAGTCAGGGTGCCCATGCTGACCCCTGTCCACTGCCGAAAGAACCTACAATGGGGCTAAGTCCAATCAAGCATCTGTGGGATGTGCTGGACAAATTAGTCTGATCCATGGAGGCCCCACTTCGCAAATTACAGGACTTAAAGGATCTGCTGCTAACGTCTTGGTGCCAGATACCACAGCACACCTTCAGAGGTCTAGTGGGGTCCATACCTCGATGGGTCAGGGCTGTTTTGGCGACAAAAGGGGGGCCTACAGTACACAATATTAGGCAGGTGGTCATAATGTTATGGCTGATCGGTGTATTGATAGTTATTGTATCAATGTCATTTACGAATGAAAGAAAAACTAACGGTGTTGTGCAATGAAATGAAATAACTTTGGCAGTGTAATGTCTATCTTCAGTCTTGCTAGCAATTGCTCAATTCTTATGACTATTCCAAGTAGTACGTTAGTACTAGTAGGCCTATTACTGGCTAATAAAAGCCATACAGTTCATAGATGCTATTTGTGGTGGAAGTAAACAATAAGAAACCTTAGTCAGTTTAACACAATGCTTAATTGTGTCTAGCTAAATATTCAAACTTGGCGTGATGTTAACGCATGACAAAATGATCTAATGTCGAGACGCAATTTTCTGACAAGGTAGTACTGGCATACTAGCTTACTATATACAAATACAGTACATACTTCACCATCATCCGCAAAGTACGTACTTGTAGTACGTAGTATGTGATTTGAGATTCAGCCAATGCTTTCGATTTCTTCGTAGTTCACATAGCGTAGTGGTTAGCTATTCAATTGATATTGTATGGATGACCATCTACATTTAACTTGGTACAAGAGTACACTCTAGTTCCATTACTAAACATTCTGTTGCCCATGTTATTTCAGCAAAAATTTAATGGCTGGGATAAAAGTTGCATTTGGAGACTATACGGAGGTGGACTGACTACCAGCAAGCCCTGTAGACCTTCAATATTTTGACCCAGATTTGATTCCCCTCTAAGACGTTCCAATTTTTGTCTCTCAAAAATATTTATCCAATCTGTACTTCTCAGCCGTCGCACAACAGTATATATCCACTCTGTAACACCATGAATCTCATATATTTAAGAGAATAATTGTATTACATGACCCTTTTATATTTTCATTGTTGTCTAAAGAAATGAACCAGCAATGGAGTGATTGGAGTAATTGTTTTTGTTATAGGTAGGCTATGTAGCTATTAGCTAGCCATCTACAGTAATGTTTGTACAAGACTACGCTTTAGTTTTGTTAATAAACATTCTGTTGCCCACGTTATTTCAGCGAAAATGTAATGGCTGAGGTAAAAGTTGCATTCCCACTGTTTAAATAGCATAATGGTTAAAGACAGTCAACCACATAGAAAACCGCGGATTGAAACCAGCCAGGTACAGCAACATTCATCCCTTCTAATTGCGGACAGGCTGAACTAGGCTTGCCTGGATCCTTTTCTGGTTTAAAGCTGGACCTGTTGTATCCAGACAAAACATCCTGAGCTATGCTCCCTCTAAAAAATGTTTTGTACTCGCAGCGTTGTACATGAGAAAGGACTTAAAACGGTCTGTGTGTGTAATTATTTTAAAATGTTTGTGTTTGTCTACTCCCACTAAAAAAAATAGAAAATGCTGTTACTATCACAATATTTTATTAATTACAACAGTCACTTCCAAAATGATTGGGACCCACAATAGAGAGCAAAAGGCTGTAAAATAGACAAAGGCAATGATTTTATGCTGAAAAATCTAGGAAAAATATTTTATAGTATACTTTTATACTATACTATACTATATACAGTATACTATATACAATACACGCATATACAGCTCCTGAAAAAATTGAGACCAATGAACCTTTTTCTTTCCTTTCCAAAAAAGTCAAAAAGGAAGGTTTTGAGTGAGGAACAGAAGGGTTAGAATTAAGAGGCCACTGCAAATTGAACACTTCTGTTCCTCACTCAAAACTTCCCTTTTCGACTTTTTTGGAAAGGAAAGAAAAAGGTGCAGTGGTCTCTTAATTTTTTCCGGAGCTGTATGTGTGTGTATGTATATGTGTGTGTGTATATGTATGTATGTATGTATGTATGTATGTATGTGTGTGTATGTATATATATATATATGTGTATGTATGTATATACACATACATACAGCTCTGGAAAAAAATGAGACCACTCCTAATTATTCTTAAATCAGCATCTCTACACGTATAGCAGCTATTCCATTCCAGTGTCTGTTAAATTCCAACCCAGGCACACCTAATTTTCCTTAATGAGGTACTGATTAGGTGATTACCTGAACCAAATCTAATTTAACAAGGAAAAGTATAAAAACCACTGCTGTGGTCATCACTATCCTCTTGCAGCAGGACCAGCTGGATGGCAAAGACAGTGCAAGTAGTACCTCAAAGGTAATTTGAACAAAAAAATAACTATTTAGCATGACAAAAGAGTTGAAAAGAAAAGCTTTGAGTGAGGAAAAGAAGGGTTCAATACTGTCTTTACTGGCAGAGGGATACATTGAGCGTCAGGTTGCTTCCATACTGAAAATTTCAAAGACGGCGGTTCATAAGAACAAGGACAAGCAACAGACAATGGGGACAACAAAGCTACAGACTGGCAGAGGGCGAAAACGACTGTCCACTGATCGAGATGACCGTCAACTCATTAGAATGTCACTCAACAACCGTAGGATGACATCAAGTGATGTACAAAAAGAATGGCAAACAGCAGCTGGGGTGAAGTGCACGGCGAGGATGGTTCGAAACAGGCTCGTAGGGTTAGGGCTGAATTCATGCAAAGCTAGAAAGAAGCCCTTCCTCAGTGAGAAGCAAAGAAGAGCCAGGCTGAAGTTTGCAAAAGACCGTAAGGATTGGACCGCAGAGGAATGGAGTAAGGTCATCTTCTCTGACGAGTCAAATTTTCAGCTTTGCCCAACACCTGGTTGTCTAATGGTTAGACGGAGACCTAGAGAGAGGCCTACAAGCCACAGTCTTGCACCTACTGTGAAATTTGGTGGAGGATCGGTGATCTGGGGATGCTTCAGCATGGCTGGAATAGGGCGGATTTGTCTTTGTGAAGGACGCATGAATCAAGCCAAGTACAGGGTTATCCTGGAAGAACACCTGCTTCCTTCTGCTGTGACAGTGTTCCCCAACTCTGATAATTCTTTTTTCCAGCAGGACAATGCTCCATGCCACACAGCCAGGTCAATCAAGGTGTGGATGGAGGACCACCAGATCAAGACCCTGTTATGGGCACCCCAATCTCCAGACCTGAACCCCATTGAAAACCTCTGGAATTTTATCAAGAGGAAGATGGATGGTCACAAGCCATCAAACAAAGCCAAGCTACTTGAATTTTTGTGCCAGGAGTGGCATAAAGTCACCCAACAGCAATGTGACAGACTGGTGGAGATCATGCCAAGACGCATGAAAGCTGTGATTAAAAATCAGGGTTATTCCATGAACTCTTCCTAAGTTTAAACATTAGTATTTTGTTGTTGAAAAATGGATATGAATTTTTCTTTGCATTATTTGAGGTCTGAAAACACATCTTTTTTTGGTTATTTTAACCAGTTGTTATTTTCTACAAATAAATACTCTAAATGACAATATTTGTATTTGGAATTTGGGAGTAATGTTGTCAGTAGTTTATAGAATAAAACAAAACTGTTAATTTTACTCAAACACATACCTATGAATTTTAAAACCAGACAAACTGATAATTTTGCAGTGGTCTCTTAATTTTTTCCAGAGCTGTATATTGTCGCAAAGTATTATGTGGGGAATTGAGAACGATTTGCATTGTATTTCTCTGCTATGACTAGGGGCTTGTCCACATGATCCAGGCTAGCAGGTAGCCCAGTTGTTGCTGCTTGCTCATCATCCCACTGGTTGTGGCTGTTTCACTCCCAGATGGGGGTTGATTTGAATTGGGTGCTAGCTGGCTTACCAAAATGTGGCGCTGGTTTTGTCAATAGTCTTGGTCTCTCTTATACTTTCTTTTTCATATTATGAACAGGCTAGGCAACTAGCTAGAGTGGGCTTGACTTGAAGACCAACAGAGTTAACCAATAATGGCCAAACAATGCATCAGCGTCAACCAGTCACATATTACAATTCCATATATGGCCAACTACCCATCAGAATGCAGCAAAACCGGGCCTTTAATAAAAATATGTTTTCCTAGTGTTAGCGTTACACTTGGGCAGGGGCCCCAGACTTTCAAATAAATATATATTTTAATTTGATTTAGTTTTTTTTACCCAGTGGCCTGAGGCCCCTTGCCAGCTTGGGCCCCTGGGTGACAGCTCTGCTAAGCCTGTGCATTAAAATGGCCCTGAGCAAAAGCTATTTAAATTGGGCTTTGGAGTACAGAATCACTTCTGTTTTTTTTGTTTTTTCCGTTTAATCAGTGATGACTCAAGACACAGGCGAGTACAGTTAACTACTGGAACCAGACAAAATGAATGTTTCCGCCCTTTAGCAGGAGTTAAATAGCCCTGTTCCATTAATACTATGCCAGTGTTTATAAGCTTTCTTTGTCATCAGTCATTAGGGCCTTAGTTGCCCATGGTCCCTTGTTCTATGAGTTTGAAAGGAACAGAAGACACTAAAAGGGACCACATGCCGCAGGGGATGGACTACAAATAGAAAGAAAAGTAGTAGGAAACTGATAGACTGGAGGTGAGGGGCATTCCCTCTTTGTCGTCTTCAAAGCTTTCGGGAAAAGCAAGGATAGGGGAGGGGTCAAGACTGAATGGAAAAAAATTTAAAAGAGTAGGCAAATTAAGGGAAATTTGAACAGGCAAAGGAGGGGAAGAATGAAGAGAAGAGAGAAGGAGAGGGAAAGAGAGAAGGAAATGAAAAGAAAGCAGCCATTAATTTAGTGCTGTGCTGTGGGAGGTTTCTGAAGGTTAGTGTGTGTTTGGTGCCAGGCTCTCCCGGCTTGACTGATGCCTTTGTGAAGAGGCCAGGAACCATGCATGTGCGCATACACACGCGTGCACACACACACACTCTCTCTCTCTCTCACACACACACACACACACACACACACACACACACACACACACACACACCACCACCACCACCACCACCACCCCAAACCACACACATATGCTTAACTGAGTTCAAAGACAGAAGATAATGGGAGGCCTTTTTCACTCTCTGAAATTGACCCGATTTACTGAGATTCATAAGATCTGGTCATTCGTTTTTATTTAAAGTAACTGTTCATTGAACATTTTCTGTCCATTTAACTCATACTTAAATCATGTTCAATCCTATACTTGTACTTTTGAACAATGCATTAATTGGGGAAAAAACATAACTTTAAAATACCCACCTTTAACTTGTTAATCATAAGAAATTCCTGCTATTTCCTGTAAAGCGTTGATATTGGGGTGGACCGCAGGACCCACTCGTAGCCATGAAGTGGGGTAAAATCAATTATTAGATTATTTAAATCCCAAAGATGCCTCCGACACAAGGAGCACCTGATTGAGAAGGCATGCACGACAATGGAGAGCAGTAGTAGTTACCCATTTGGAATGTTGTTTGATAGACTCATATTAGTCACCTTTTTTGCTCCAGTAAATTTACACTTTGATTTCTGTAAGAAAAATGTTTTTTTGTTCATAAATCTTTATTTTCATTCTTCAAACTTCCATAATCTACTCCAGCTCGTCATTTCATCTGTCCTGCTCTGCATAGTCAGAAGAATTAATCCACCACCGATTACATTTCACGTAGTGTGAATATGTTGTCATACCCACGAGGAGGAAGAGCTGGCCAGGCCAGCCATCTAGAGGGAGAATCTGTGCCTATCCACACAGTGGCATTGTTAGGCCTGAGCATCCAGGGCTATAGCCCTGGATCTTTTATGAACAGCCCCAGATCTTAAATTGACCAAAAAAAAAAATTTGCCCCTGATCTATTCATCTATAATTCCGATCATGCATTATGACATTGTAGACGTGTAGGCCGCTAGCATATACATGGAAATTTTCCTCATGTACATTCAAAACCCTGTACCTTCTGTCCCGAGGGAAAGTATTGTGATCCTAGCAACTCCTCTGTACCCACAATGAATGTCTTTAATGACAAGTATACACCCACACAGACCCTTATGTTGTTGGGGTATGCCAACACCATTACAGCACAGAATAGCTGTTTAAAATATTTCACTAACATTTTAAGTAATTATACTTATTGTTTTGAGTCAAATATGACACTCACAATACATAACTTAAGATATACATAACTTAAGAATGTGCTGTAAGGGTTGACTGGAAATTGGCAATGTGACAACTTGTAAAGGGTGTCTCTTGCTTTCTTATCAGTGGAAAGCATGTCACAACACTTCACCCCTTAGTCATTGAAGCTGTCAGCCTCTTTCAAAGGGGCTAAAAGCATCTGAAGATGCATTGTCCATATGCAAGTTCACACGCGCACACACAAATAAATGTTCAAATAGATGGGCACACACTTTCACGGAATGCCTTAAATTAAGGCCAGACATATTTATTGTACTTCTCTCATGAAACAAGACTGTGTCTCCAGCTGAAAATATAAATCTCTCACACATCCACCCACACATGACCGAGCATGCTCACATGCACGCACAAACACACATGCCACATGGTGTCTTTGTGTAGAAATGTGCGCTATTTTATGTAATATCATTACTCACTGTGTGTGCATGTGTGTTTGATATATTTTGATGGTATGAATGCACAAGTCTTGACAAGGCATATAGCATCCAGCTCATTTCGTTGATGACAGACATGAGTGGTGCTGAGTCTACTATAAGCATATCTCAAAGCTTTGCAATGACATAGACGTAGAGAGAAATACCTTGAATTCTAGAGTTCAGAATTGCAAGGGATCCTGCAATACAATATTATCATGTTACTTAGGTGTTGCTGCAACATATATTGTGATTCTTAATATTTTATGTATTGTGATTCAGTATTGCAATTTACTGTTTCTTTTATTGTTTCTGCCAAAAATATTTAATGCTAATATAAAACCATCCCAAGTAGCACACATACTGTCATCGGCCAAATGTATTCACGGGATATCAGCCAGATGTAGTATGGAGATTGTTTGCTCATCGAGGAGACGTCGGCACTTGATCGCAATTGCCCTTTAGTCGATGATGTTTGAAAGATGCATGTCAAAGCATTGTGCTTCCTGGCCCCTCTACAGCTGACATTCAAAAGATCTACAACTGATCTACTAACAACATTTAATTGACCTGTACTTGAGATTGGATGACTCGGATTTGAAGTTACACCTCCGCGTTAACTTAAAGATTGTTTCTAAACTATATTCAGTTATAAAGTGATTAAAATATTACATCGAACTTGAATGTAATGGGAACCTAGTAAATATTTTTTTTGCATGATTAAAACCGCAATATTGGAGAACCAGGTTCCACAACATAGTCTATGTGCATTTGTCTGTAGGTGAAATAAGGATAGACAAGATAAAAGATGGAAGTTAATATCAAGTTTATTAGTCTATTTGATATCTCATTATCATTAAAAAGGTCATGAATGATCTCATACCATAAGACACAATGTTGTTACAGTACATTTTCATTCCCATATCTGAAGTTATAAATGTGTAACTTTCCATTATTTAGTGACTGAACCAACATAACCGAAGCTAGCTAGTTATCTTTTAGCATACTTCACCATGTGACTGACACCTGTAATGTAGATAGCTAGCTACCTACACAGGTATATGATCCTAATTAGTTAATGTTCTTTAGCATTGACAAAACAGTGCATTAGCTGTATAGCTAGTTCAATAACAAGAACAAAAGGTACAATTTGACAGTTCGGCTCAAATAATAATAACTTTATTTGTATAGTGCTTCTCTAGTCCAAAGCACAAAGCTTTGGTTGAGGCATGTAAACAAGGCATTACAATAATCTAGGCAAGAATTGAAAGCATGTATAATTTTCAATTTTTCTTATTTTTGCAATGTTTCTAAGCTGGTAAAAGCATGACTACACTAGTTTTTTTGTGTGGTGCTCGAAATATATATCTGGATCTCAGAGCACTCCCAAATTTCTGGAAAAAGGTGCTATATTTTTTGCCAGAGAACCAGTTGCCAACCTGATCAGATATAGGAGGAGGACCGATTATTAAAACTTAACTGCATAAAATTATGGGACCATCTGGTTTGTAAAACCCTTAGGGCAATCCTGCAAAACAGCCAACTAGTTCAAGTCATGTGGTTTGATCGATAAATACAGCTGTGTATTATCAGTGTAACAATGAAAAGCCATGTCGTGCTGACGAATTAACTGACCTAATGGTGGCATATACAGGGCAAACAAGATCGGCCCAAGAATAGAACCCTGAGGAACACCACGTGATCGGTGCAGAAGATGATGTGATCATTAATGGAAACAGAATATGATCTATTGGACAAATATGACTTAAACAAATTTAGTAATTCATGTAATACAAATAAAAATAAATTATAATGTAATTCAACAAAATAGTTAGGTGGCCATAATTGGGGGCAGTGGCCGGGAATAGGGGGTCATATTTTTTAGCGACAACACTAACAATATACTGATAATATTAATTTCCTATTAATGACGTGCTAGCTCACAATTTTTTGTCACTATTAATCACCAGGTACACAGTTGCAAAACTGTGTGTGTTTCACAGATTCATGTTTGTTTGGGTTTGAAGTTAACGTATTGCAACGTATTCTGTTCAGAGGAAGGGAGATCCGGTTGTTAAATGTTTCTTTTTTAATTATGATAAATTTTTTAATGACTTTATTCAGAAGATGAATGGGCTAATGACTAAATCTGTTTTTGGAAATTATTCAGAATGATTCAGAGAATTCTTGCTTAGAAACAGAATATTCTGTATGTAGATGTTCATTTACTATAAACTATAGCTGACAAAAGTGTTTTGGCTTCGTAGTTCTGCCGTTTTTGTGACTTTTCTTGGCGTTGTGTGGATGAAGGCAGAGTGGACTTTAATTTATGTAGAATAGAATTTAAGATACATTAGATCAGTGTCTAACACAAACTATGTGACAGGTATACTTTTAGCCAACCTTGACCAAAAATAACCTTATTTTGATAGATTTTACACCCGTTGTTACTCTAAAAATACGTGATGAAAAGATGTTTTGGGGAGTATGCCCAGACCCCCAAAATGAGTCTTAGCCCTCCCATCCATAATTTTCTAATGATGTCCCTGGTAGGGACCAATAATGCTGAACAATATATACAGGTTTTGGAGCGACATATGCTGCCATCTAGACAACGTCTTTTTCAGGGAAGGCCTCGCTTATTTCAGCAAGACAATGCCAAACCATATTCTGCACGTATTACAACAGCATGGTTCCGTAGTAAAAGAGTCCAGGTGCAAAACTGGCCTGCCTGTAGTCCATATCTATCACCCATTGAAAACATTTGGCGCATTATGAAACGAAAAATACGACGAAGGAGATCCCGAACTGTTAAGTAGCTTCAATCCAATATCAAGCAAGAATGGGAAGACATTTCACTTTCAAAACTACAGCAATTGGTCTCCTGAGTTTTCAAATGCTTACAGAGTATTGTAAGTATTGTAAGAAGACATGACACAACACAGTGATGAACATGCCCCAGTCCCAACTTTTTTTGAAACGTGTTGCTGGCATCAATTTGGGACATGTATTTTTCCAAAAACAATAACTTTTCTCAGTGTCAACATTTAAAATGTTGTCTTTGTACTATTGTCACTTAAAATAGGGGTAAATGATTTGCTCATCATTGCATTTTGTTTTTATTTGCATCTTACTTGCTTTTCAACTTTTTTGGAAACGGTTGTACTATTTTCAGTTAAATATATGGACAAATGGTTTACACATCATTGCAGTATTTTTTTATTTGCATTTTACACAGCCTCCACAAGCTTTTTTGGAAATGGGGTTGTATAAAAATAAACAATATTCAATACATTTATGCCACAGTACCCACTGAGACAATACGATTTCTGGGTTAAGGGTCTAGGAAAACACACAATAGGCATAGTGTTAGATTTGGGGTAAAATCTAGGTGTAGCATAGGCATTACCGTTTAGGCGTTAGGGCTTGGTTAAGTTTAGGCATAAAGGTTAGGTTATGTCTCAGATCCCTACATGATTAGAACAACGTGTGTGTGTGTGTGTGTGTGTGTGTGTGTGTGTGTGTGTGTGTGTGTGTGTTAGTAAACACAAAGCAACCTTAAAAATACAGAAATCCACTTATTACCCCAAAAATAGGGTCCCCATAATAAATTACATTCTTGATTAGATAAAATAGTCACAAAAATGACTATGTGGATGGAATTGAACGAGGATGAATGGTTTGCTCACAAATTCTGTGCCTATTTCATGCATGCATTGCATTACAATGGTTGATAGGATTTTTTATGATCTCCATTTATCCATAGGGCAGGGAAAATCAATAATGATCCAGAATTTCACAGCTATGAAATTTTTACTGGAATATGCACACAGCAAAATATGAACTAGCTAGCTTTGACTATGAAACAGTGACGCTAGCTATTTAAATAATCATCCTCAGTCCCCAATATCATCTCACCAATTAAGCTGAACTTAGCCTGGTTCACTGATAACGTTAGCAATCTCCATTGATTAACTTGGTCAATGTCTTAGCAGGAATACAAGTCTTTGCAATAGCATTTAAACATGATCAACTTATGCTACATCTCTGATTCGGTGATACAACTTTTGTCAGCTGGCCTTCACACGTGCACAATAATGTGTTGAGAAGGGAACTACTCATAGCCACGATGGAACAGAAATTCTATGTCTTACATTCATAACTCATCCTAATTCATTAGTCCGGTATACAATTGTTGCATTGTAAACCAATAGTTTGCACATCCTTTTCCTTATTTGGGGATCTCTAGACTGTGAGTTAGATTAGGTATTTTTTAGCAATGTTTTTATTTGAATTTGGAAATAACATGCTTGGTTGAAATAATTCACCCAAACCACACAGGCATGTCTTATACGTTTATACTGTAAGAATTTTCATAACCTAGTTCTTTTTTCTCACTGTCTCTTTTTAGGTGTGTTTGGCAGTGCGGAATGTTCATGTGGGCGAAATCACTTCACTTGTGCTGTGAGCGCATTTGGAGAGTGTACGTGTATCCCGGCCCAGTGGCAATGTGACGGCGACAACGACTGTGGAGATCATAGCGACGAAGATGGATGCAGTGAGTAACATCGTAATTTGTTTCTTTCGTTTGTTTTTTAATTATATTTAGTGCAACCTCACTCAGGAACAGGTTCAATTAAATATATTTATAAACTCTTATAAATAAGTGACTCACGCTCTATTACGTTGGCACCTGTTGTGTCAGGCCTGTAATACCTATTCAATTCATTGCAGTTTACACATTTTGGGATTACTCCCACTGTCTAGGGCTGTAAGTAGCTTCTATATCTACAAACTGATAAACCACAACCACAATACTTACAAGTATAACCTTACCATTTGCCTTAATCACAGTTATCCTTAAGCCTAACCTTAACCTTAAATTCCGAAAAAAGCTTTTTGTTTCCAGTTTTGAAGATGTGGTTTTAGGATATTTGTCGCTATAGAAGCCAATGAGGGCCAGGGGTTATAAGGAATGACTGGTCAGAGGAGAAGCGGAAATAGCACGGGGCCGATGGGGCACAGGCAGCAGGGCCTACCACATCTACAGTAGAGGCCACGCAAGGGGATCCACATTCCACCACATGAAAACAGTTTTTTACAATTAGATACCAAAGAACAATTATTATTTAACACCATAGTATGTCAAAATATGTATATATAATATCATAAGATATACTATTTGATTTCAATAAATCCTGGCATTGATCTGAGCTGTTGTTACTTCATTTTTTTTAACTTACAAATCAACATAGAATATACAAAACCATCCCCATCAGCATTGCCAGTGCCAAGCAAAGTTTCAGCTGCTTGAAACTCAAGAGATATTTACATGCATGCATGGATGAGGCTTAACTATCCAACCTCACTTTGCTCTGTATGGAGCGTGACATTGATAAAGCCAAAAGTGGGTGGCAGGTTTGCCAATATGAAGCAAAGAAAGATGCTGTTTTAAAACAGGACCTTGATTTGTGAATAGTTTGTTCATCACCTTTTTGGGATTTTACTTCGGTCAATGGAGTGCACGGAATTAATAAATGGATAACATTACATTACAACATGGCTAAATCGGCTGAGCAGAGACAACCTGGTGGGTGAAGCATATTTTTGCTCTTTATTAACTATGTTAAACTAGCAACCTGTTTTATACAGAGGTCCGGAAATATTTGGACACTGATATAATTTTCATAATTTTGTCTCTCTACACCATCACAATGGATTTGAAATGAAACAGCAGAGAAGTGCAGACTTTCAGCTTTAAATCAAGGTGTTGAACAAAAATATCGTATGAAACGTTTAGGAATTGCAACCATTTTCATACACAGTCCCCTTATTTCAGCGGCCCAAATGTTATTGGACAAATGAACACAATCATAAATAAAATGTTAATTTTTAATACTTTGTAGAGAATCCTTTGCAGGAAATGACTGCTTGAATTCTGGAATGCATGGACATCACCAAACGCTGGGTTTCCTCCTTTGTGATGATTTGCCAAGCCTTTACTGAAGCTGTATTCAGTTGTTGTTTGTTCGTGGGTCTTTCTACCTTAAGTTTTTCACTTACCTTAAGTGAAAAGCATGCTCGATCGGGTTGATCAGGTGATTGACTCATTGAAGAATATTCCACTTTTTGTCTTAACTCCTGGGTTGCTTTCGCAGTATGTTTTGGGTCATTGTCCATCTGTAAAGTTAAGCGCTGTCCAATCAACTTCTCTGAACTTGGCTGAATCTGACAGTATATCCCAATACACTTCAGAATTCATCTGGCTGCTTCATTCTGTCTTCTGTCACATCATCAATAAACACTAGTGACCCAGCGCCACGGGAAGCCATGCATGGCCAAGCCATCACACTGCCTCCACTGTGTTCTACAGATGATGTGGTATGCTTCGGATCATGAGCCGGTCCAAGCCTTTTCCATAATTTTCTTCCCATCATTCTGGTACAGGTTGATCTTAGTTTTATTTGTCCAAAGAATGCTTTTCCAGAACTGTGCTGGCTTTTTTTTGATGTTTTTTGGCAAAGTCTAATTTGGCCTTTCTATTCTTGAGGCTTATGAATTGTTTGCACCTTGTGGTGAACCCTCTGTATTTGCTCTTGTGAAGTCTTCTTTTTGGGGAGTACCTGGAGGTCAAGGACCCCACACTTGTAAGCCTGAGCGGAGGTGGGTGGGGCCCACAAGAGCGCCCCGCCCCCTCTCTGCTTAGAGTCAGTTCCGTGCCTGGGTCAAAGTTATAGTCTCTTGCTAGATTTGTCATACTTTTACAATTTGGCAAACACATCATATTGAGTCTGCAATAAAAGGTAAGTATTAGGATTTATGGGAAGGGTTACTACATACCTTTTGAAGTCCAGCTGGTCATTTTACCCTGTATTGCAGCTCCCCTTTACACAGTGCATTGGGCCATTCAGCTAATCACTGATGTTATTGGTTCCATATGTATTCATTTGTAGTAATGTAGTCCATGTGGACTCAATAAGTGCCTGGTGTGACTGTGACTAGGTCACCAAAATGAGCTCCACCAGGTCATGGAGAATGTGTATATTCTCTGAAACCGATGCTTCTGTTTTGTCCACTGGTGGCCTTGCTATCACTATCAGCAGCTGCTGGTGTTTGTGTGTGTGCTTGTGTAGGCACAAGTTACGCCATTCTGGTTGTGACCAAAAATCCTTACAAAGATAGTAAAAGTATTCAATTTTGACCTTCCTGAGAAATGTTGCTGGTGCTCCTGCTGAAATACTGCTAATTTCTGCTTAGGAGTTAGGTTGGGTATTTTTTTATATGAGGGGTTCGTATTTGGAACGTAAAACGTGAAGTGTGTCTGTCTGACCGTGAATGCACGTCTCTTTACATCTTAATTCCAGTAAGGCAAGGGGTATGAGGAAAGGGAGTAGGAAAGTAATTAGTGATGCCTCGATCCACACACAAAGCGCTGTTGATGCTGGCCAATAGAATTAGCATGAAGTCTGATCACTTCCTACTGATCGCTAGTGAGGAGATTTTTTAGGCAGACCTATAAGCAGGAAGTAGTCTTGTTTGATCAATCCCAGGCATATCGCTCTGTGGGGCTAGCTTGAGGTAAAAACTGCCCATACTTACAGCTCTATTGTCGGGTTTAGTCCTTCAATACTGAACCTATTATATCTGCCCTGTTTGAACATGCAGATTTGTTGCATACATTTTCATTGATAAAGTGGTATGCTATGTCTGTCTTTCGTGAACCTAAAAGTTAATGCTGTACATAGCACTGTCATGAAACAACCACTAAGAACTTGTGTAGATACAATAGTGGCCTAGCAATATGGAAACACTGGATTAAATGCACAGTGAATATAATTGAACAACTTCAGAAGGCAAAGTGGAGCAGCTACCACATTGGTTAAGCACACCACATTGGTTGTATACATTTTTCTATTTCCAATCTGGTGTGAATTGCCATATTTGGTAACCTCTGACTTAAGTTTGCAACTCCAGTGCTCTACATCTACTTTACTGTACATAATGTGTATTGTAAATAGCAATCCAGTGCATTTGTCAGTGGCATCATACAGTGTGTAATGACATAGTTACTTGATTTGTGCTCAGACACGAAAGCAATTAGCACCTTGTCCTGTTTAGCGATTGTCACCTTCACACTTCTCAGCCGAAAAACTGTGTAGACGACCAGTTCTGTGCAAACGCAGAGATACTCTCTTCTTGCTCTCGTTGACTTTTACTAGCGATTTCTCCTGCCATTTTCTGATTGACTCAGAGGAGGCTTCTAGCTACTAGTGATTCAATGAGACAAAAAAGCATTAGATGGTTACAGTCAGGGTCAGAAATTAAAATCCGCCAAGCGCCAAATGTGGGTAGGTTTTCCGGCAGGAATTGGAAGACAGAGTGGCCCAGAGAGTAGTGAGACAGGGACTGAACCACCAGAGAGACAGGAATGAGCAAGGTTTTCATTTGGGGATTATAGGAATAAAATCCTAACCCATGAGCATATTCAGTACACATTCTTAATATGGGTGTAGGTAGTTTTAAAGCCTTTAATGGATAGGGGCTTTGTAAGGTATTCATTCAATATTTTGTAATTATTGAATAATTCCGCCTACAATGTTTAACATATCAAGTCCAAACCAACGCTAAGATGTACAGACTGGCCCAACTTGAGTTGCTTATATTCAGATTTTTGCTACTATGCTTTATATAACCAAAAATATTCAGATTTTTGGTTATATAAAGCTTGCATAAATTAACATGTGTTTCAATGAGAGCCAAAGTAATAGAGGTTTCAATTAAGAATGTTAATGCTTTAGGGCCAATCAACATTTGACAACAACTTTAAAGGTTTGAGGCTATCTTAAATAAGAATTCTATTACATGTTTATAAACAATTGACTGTATAATTGCTAATTTACATTGTTAGGATATAACTGAGAATGACTCTTGAACCGTTCATGCTACAGACACAAAACCAACTTTGTTTCATGTCTCTAACCCTACTTCAAAATAAGTAACGTTTATCAATTTTACGTATGCTAATTAGCATAATTAGCATTAATTAGCCATTAGGCTATATCTTTTGAACCGTTCAAGCTAGACACACGAAAGTGATTCTCATTCAAAAGACTAGACCTTTTCCATTTCATATTTTGCCTCGTTTATTGATTTTACATATGCTAATTAGTGTAATTAGCGTGAATTAACTATTGCGCTGTATCTTTTGAACCGTTCGAGCTACTGACACAAATCCAACATTGTTACACCGGTTTAGGCTATCCCTACTATAAATTAGGAAACATTTATCGATTTTACATATGCTAATCTGTGTAATTAGCATTAATTAGCCATTAGGCTGTATCTTTTGAACTGTACAAGCTACAGACATGAAACCACTTTGTTTCACATGTTTAGGCTATCCCCATTGCAAATTTTGAAACAGTAATTGATTTTACATTTGCTGATGTGTGTAATTAGCATGAATTAGCCATAAGGCTGTATCTTTTGAACCATTCAAGCTACAGACATGAAACGGATTCTCATTCAAAAGATTTGACTGTTCCCATTTAATGTAATGACACGTTTATTGATTTTACATATGCTAATTAGCATAATTAGCGTAAATGAACTATTACGCTGTATCTTTTGAACCGTTTAAGCTACAGACATGAAACCAACTTTGTTTTACTAGTTTAGTCTATCCATCCTTCCAATTAGGAAAAGTTCTTTGATTTTATGAATGGTAATTGACTTTACAAATGCTAATTAGCATAATTACCGTTAATTAACTATTAGGCTGTATCTTTTAAACCGTTTGAGCAACAGACACGAAACCAACTTTGTTACACCAGTTTAGGCTATCCCTACTTCAAATTTGTAAATGTTTATCAATTTTACATATGCTAATTTGCGTAATTAGCATTAATTAGCAATTAGGCTGTATCTTTTGTACCGTTCGAGCTACAGACACGAAACCAACTTTGTTACACCAGTTTAGGCTATCCCTACTTCAAATTTGTAAATGTTTATCAATTTTACATATGCTAATTTGCGTAATTAGCATTAATTAGCAATTAGGCTGTATCTTTTGTACCGTTCGAGCTACAGACACGAAACCGACATTGTTTCACTTGTTTAGGCTATCCCCAGTTCATATAATGAATCCTTTAATGATTTTACGTACGCTTATTAGGGTGATTAGCATTAATTAACTGTTAGGCTGTATCTTTTGAACAGTTCGAGCTACAGACACAAAGCCAACTTTCATTCACCACTTTAGCTATCCCCACTTAAAAATATGAAGCGTTTATCGATTTTACATATGATATTTAGCGTAATGAGCGTTAATTAACTATTGTACTATATCTTTGAAACCGGTCGAGTTACAGACATGAAACCAACTTTGCTTCACCAGTTTAGCTATCCCCTGTTCATATAATGAATATTATTAATATGAATATTATTAATATAATATATTAATTTTACGTATGCAATTGGCATAATTAGCGTTAATTTACTATTATACTATATCTTTGAAAGTTGATATCTCAAACAATATGGCCGAAATCAGCAAATGAAATTGAGCTGGGCGGATCTATGACTTTAGAAGTCCATTAATCCCAAATGGAATATCAAACAGCTACGAAACAAAGTAAACCCGTAAATGTGTCCGCCAGGAATGGAAATAAAAAGTCCCATACAGATGTAGCTCTTGGGGGCGCTATAAACATCACCAATGTTTGTCACGATTTTGCCGTTAATTAAAACACACTTAAACTACATCTCCTCCGAAACCGCTGAACGGATTTGGATGACAATTGGTGTGAAGGACCATTGGACCATTGTCTTTAAAAGTTATATAAGAAAAGTTGATAAGTCAAACAATATGGCCTCCATTTTGACTTATGTGAAAAACTCATTAACGACATCTCCGAGACCGCTGACCAGATATGCATGCCATTGGGTATGATGGACCTTTGAACCATTATCTTTAAATGTTGTATAAGGAAAGTTGATATCTCAAACAATATGGCTGAAATCAGTGACTGAAATTGAGGTGGCGGGTCTATGACTACATAAGGCCATAAATCCCCATGGGAATATCCAAAAGCTACAAGACAAACCATGCCCATTAACATCTCTGCCACAAATGGACAGCAGAAGTCAAGTATAGAATGACCTTATGGAAGCGCTATAAACCTCACCAATGTTTCGCGTTATTTTGACATTTTAATGACATCTCCGAGACAGTTCAATGGATTGGCATGCCGTTTGCTATGGCATGCCATTTGTGAAGGATTTGTGGACGAAGTCTATAAAAATATTGATAACTCAAACGATGTGGCCACAATCCGCAATTGAATTTGACATACTTGTGGCAAAATTTTTTATAAGGCTATAAGTCCTAAAAGGATTATCCAAGAAATATGCTGCTTGCTTTATAGATAAACACCAAGGCCAGGAATGAACCCTGAAAGGTACAAACAGCTAGCTCTCATGGTGGTGCTATAAACCTCACTGATTTTAAGAAATTCACCAAAAATAAGCCAAATAAGTCAGAGACATATAACTTTCTGGAGATGTTAATCACTAAATGATGTAACTGAGACACTTATTGTTTGCAGTTGTTTAAATTGATGGAGCCAAGGATTCTTCAGCTTAAGCTAAACCCTTTCCCATTCAAAGTCAATGGTGTTAGGAGTTCAACCCGGGTGTCATAACATTTTTGCCACTGCATGTGCGTGTGACACTAGAGGAAGAGGATTTTAGCTGTCACTCAGGTGGCTAGCAAGCTCAAGGTTAGGTGGCTGATGCCGGGTGGCTGACGCTATGTGGCTAATGCTATAAGGCTACCTGGAGAACACATGGCACCAGGATGCGCTATGGGAAGAAGGCAAGCCGGCGGAGGCAGTGTGATGCTTTGGGCAATGTTCTGCTGGGAAACCTTGGGTCCTGCCATTCATGTGGATGTTACTTTGACACGTACCACCTACCTGAGCATTGTTGCACACCATGTGCACCCTTTTACGGTATTCCCTGATGGCATTGGCCTCTTTCAGCAGGATAATGTGCCCTGCCACAAAGCAAAAATGGTTCAGGAATGGTTTGAGGAACACGACATCAAGTTCATGGTGTTGACTTGGCCTCCAACTTCCCCAGATCTCAATCCATTCGAGCATCTGTGGGATGTGCTGGACAAACAGGTCTGATCCATGGAGGCCCCACCTGACAACTTTTAGGGCTTAAAGGATCTGCTGCTAACGTCTTGGTGCCAGATACCACAGCCCACCTTCAGAGGTCTAGTGGAGTCCATGCCTCGACGGGCAATGTCTGTTTTGGCGGCAAAAGGGGGACCTAAACAATATTACACAGGTTGGAATGTTATGGCTGATTGGTATATATACACACACACACACACACACACACACACACACACACTACTGTTCAAAGGTTTGGGGTCACTTTGAAGTGTCCTTGTTTTTTAACACAAAGCACATTTTTTGTCCATTAAAATAACATCAAATTAATCAGAAATATAGTGCAGACAGTGTTAATGTTGTAAATGACTAGTGTACACTGTAGCTGGCAATGGCAGATTTTCTATGGAATTTCAACATACGCGTACAGAGGCCCATTATCAGCAACCCTCACTCCTGTATTCCAATGGCAGAATGTGTTTGCTAATCCAAGTTTATAATTTGAAAAGACTGTGTGATCATTAGAAAATCCTTTTGCAATTATGTTAGCACATCTGAAAACTGTAGTGTTGTTTATCGTGGGTTTGATTACAGGCTCAAAATAGCAAGAAACTAAGAATGTTCTTCTAAAACTTATCAGTCGATTCTTGTTCTGAGAAATGAAGGCTATTCCATGCATGACATTGCAAAGAAAATGAAGATCTTATACAAAGTTGTGTATCACTCCCTTCACAGAACAGCCAAAACTGTCTCTAACCAGAATAGAAACAGAAGTGGGAGGCCCCAGTGAACAACTGAGCAAGAGGACAAATACATTAGAGTGTCTAGTTTGAGAAACTGATGCCTCACCGGTCCTCAACTAGCAGCTTCATTAAACAGTACCCCGCAAAACACCAGTCTCAACACCAACAATGAAGAGGCGACTCTGGGATGCTGGCCTTCTAGCTCAGACTGACCAATAAAAAGAAAAGATAAGGATTGGCAAAATTATACAGACACCGGACAGAGGATGATTGAAGAAAAAAGGCCAGCACCCCAGAGTTTTTAGACAACTGGGTGCTTCCATCTTTGTGGCAACAGTTGGGGAAAGGCCTTTTCCTGTTCCAGCATGACTGTGCCCCTGTGCACAAAGCAGGGTCCACAAAGCGGGGTCCACCAATGCGGTTGGTGTGGATGAATTTGAGTGGCCTGTAGAGAGCCCTGACCTCAATCCCATTAAACACCTTTTGGTTGAGTTGGAACAGAGATTGCGAGCCAGGCCTTCTTGTCCAGTATTAGTGCCTGACCCCTCAGCCCATTGGCTGAATGAGCACAAATTCCATCTGAGAGACGCCGACATTTAGTGGAAAGCCTTCTCGGAAGAGTGGCGTATGTTAAAGCCGCAAATTGGGGGGCCAGCTCCTTATTAATGCTGATGGTTTTGGAATGCGATGTCCAGCAAGTTCATATGACTGTGCTGGTCGGGTATCCACATATCTTTGGTCATAGTGTATATACTACTGGTCAAAAGCCCCATTTCTCCAGTTTTTATTGAAATTTAAGCAGTTCAATTCCAGTAAATAACATAAAATGGTACAAAGATAATCAGAGTAATAAAAACATAATGGGTAATGGGTTAACAACTTACAGCTGTTGTGCTGCAATGAAAGTAAATTAAGCTTTGAAAATTCATGCCGACAATTTCTACAGATGTCCCAACTTTTGTTGATTACTTGCAACTTCTGGGCTATGTCAGAACTACTTTTGAAGAAAAGAAAAAGACGGTAGACTTCAAATCATGGAATGGCTAGCACAGTGTCTAGACTTAAACCCCATCAAGCTGGTTTTGGGTGAACTGGGCAGAAGGGTAAAACCAAAGCAACCTACGAGTGCAACACATCTGTAGGTACTTCTGTAACAGTGTTGAACAATATTTGATTTCCATTGTAGAAAGAATCCCAAGAGTATGTTCGGTTGTTATGTCTCCAAAAGGTGGCTACCTTGATAAGTCAGAAATTGACATAAAATGTTGCTAAACAAAATGATTTCATTGTGTATTTTTGTCTTCATTTGTATTCCTTTTGGAGTACATTAAGACATTAAACTGTGAATTTCAATTAAAAACTGGAAAAATTCAGGTGTTCTAAAACTTTTGACCGGTAGTGTATATATATGTTAGGGATGCGTAGGTGTTTATGTTCTCATTCTCCGCTAGACTATAGCTGCTGGGGTTCATAACATATAAGTTCGTAACGCTTAGGGGAGAATGTGAACATAACACCTGCCCCTCACTTAAATGAGGTAAAAAGGAACACAACCACAAGAACTAGAGTGCAATGTAATTTAATGGCCATACATATATTTACAACTGATCAGCAATACAAAGTAACAACCAAACAGACATAAAGGGGAAAAATACTTGGCCGGTGCTGGCTGTCTCTTAAACACAAAAAAAGATCCCTACTCTAAAATAATTTTGCACGTTTGCACAGTTTTTTATTTGTTAAAAAAGTTTGAAATATCCAATAAATTTCGTTCCACTTCATAATTGTGTCCCACTTGTTGTTGATTCTTCACAAAAAATTACAGTTTTATATATTTATGTTTGAAGCCTGAAATGTGGCAAAAGGTCAAAGTTCAAGCGGGCCGAATACTTTCGCAAGGCACTGTAACACTGTACACTGGCAGCATGTTAAGAGTACTATAAGCTAGCAGCAATATATGGTAGTAGTATTGAATGTTATAGATATGGCATGTATGGCAGTACATAACAATGTAAACTAGCAGCAATGGCCGCAATTCAAGATGAATGAGGAATGCCGTTGTAATCCGATAATACAATTTATGGCAGTCAAGTAATAAAGTTACAATACATCACACAGTTACATACCGGCAATAACCAATGTCCTCCTAAGTCGTATGTAAAAGTCTACAAAGTATACCATAAGTATTTAAAACACACTATAGCATGAAACCCATGCTAGGATCATCCATTAACGAGAACAGACTCAAATAACTGTTTGAGATATGATTATTTATCCTAACAGCAGACATATCTAAAACACTGCTCCAAATGATAATTTATCTTGGCTAACACAATGAGCACAAAGGACAGGAACTATCCCACTTAACCAATGCAAAATTACCAAATGGATTGGGCGGTACCACCTGTTGTTGCCAGTTTTTCAACACGGACAAACATTCTACAATGTTCTTGTGATGTTTGATCCATAACCCGTTCAGTACAATAAAGCATCCCTTTATGGGGAATGTGATGCAGGATGCATGATTAACATCACCAAGGGACCACTTCATTGAATACACTTCCATTCTTCCTCAACAGACATTTGTCATTACACTACAATACTAAAAGAAAGAGTGGATACCTATGTGTAAACATACCCATGGGTATTTAACCTGTCAACTATTTCCCCTGCTACAAAGTTGCTCTTTTTACCCTAAATAAAAGAATAACCAAAACACTATAGATCAACCAGAAGGACCAACTTAGGGAAAAATGCTATATATTGCAAGTAACAAAAAAACAACCAGAATGCTACAGCGTTAAAAAGCGAATAAAGAACAAAGAAAAACAACTCCGGAGGGAAGAAATTACAGCTCTTTTATGTGGGAGGCGGAGGCACATGATTGGCCTGGACTGGAAGTGTAATGACCACCCAAGTACAAGTTGCAGACCTGGTAACCCCTTCATGACAATGGTCTTCCCAGATGGCAGTGGCCTCTTTCAGCAGGATAATGCGTCCTGCCACACTGCACACATTTTTCGGGAATGGTTTGAGGAACATGATGAAGAGTTCAGGGTGTGGCCTTGGCCTCCAAGTTCCCCAGATCTCAATCCGATTGCACATCTGTGGGATGTGCTTGACCAATATGTCCGATCCATGGTGGCTCCACCTCGCATCTACTCATTCAAGGGTATTTCTTTATTTTTTACTTTTTCCACATTGTAGAATAGTAGTGAAGACTACCAATAAACAATAACATCAAAACTATGAAATAACACATGAAATTCTGCGGTAACCAAAGAACAAATCGAAAACATTTATATTTTAGATTCTTCAATGTAGCTACCCTTTGCCTTGATGACCTTTTGCACACACTTTGCAGTAGGCCTATATCACTTGAATTTATGATATGGTAATTAATTAAATGTTGGTATTTTTCAATTACTGTTTGTGAGGATGAGGAGTGTCAAGGACAAAAGTAATGTTGAGTATGTAATTATCTGCAATTAGATGTTATTCTACATCATAACTGATATACACCAAATGTCTAGTCCAATTATTTAATTTCAGTTTTAATATCAATGATCAACAAAGAAGAGATGGGGGAATGATTGAGTGCTCAGTGATCCATGTGTGTTGGTGTAGCCCTATAATTAAACATACTTTTCCCAGACCATTTTAAACAGCGTAAACAACACTGAGCACATTGTCAGGAATCACCCTTAATCCATTCTCAAAATTATTATTAAAATCTTTATTACAACTTGGCAAAGTGCTGATGCAACAGATTTGGGTGTGTTCTCGCCACAATAGTTGTTGATTTTATTCAAGTTTGCTTTTCCTATTTGAATTATACAAGGAAACGTTCCTTCTCTCTTCTCTCTTCACTTACAGTAGTCACTTACCGTGTTAGCAAAACAGCAACCTGGTCTAGGGAAAAGCTATTTTTTGTATACCTGTCATTTATGATTTTGCTGACAACGTTCTTTTAATGTTGGATCGTGCCAGGTTTCGGGCTTCAGTTAATCAGGCTTGGGTTTCACCAGGCCAGAAATTTCAGTCCTGAACTTTTGTGGGTAAGGAAATGTAGATCATGTGAACCAGGCCTCCATTACATAGATTGAATTAACTCTGAGTGTTTGTGGAGACAGAGAGGCTTGTAAAGAACAATGCTCCAATTTTATGGTTTATAATAAAGTTCTCAAAACAGGGCTACAGAGAAATTTCAGGATGGAGAGGGGAGAATGTTTGCCTGGGGAAATTTGAATGACCACATACAGACAGATAACAAATATACACTTACAAATGAACATATACTGCATACAGATACGCACACAATCTGATCCTCTGAATTCCAGACCCTAATAAGATGAGGTTTGCATAGAATACTCATGTGACACAAACTGACCTCAAAATGAACATTTACTCCTTCTCACAAATGCAAGGAAAGACTTTTCATGCCATTTCCAGCCCAGAGAGTACAGCAAAACTGATATACATTTTCTCTGGCTCCTCATGGTACTGTTAGCACACAAATTACATATGTCTGAGTGTATTTGGGTGTGAGGTGGGTGTGTTGTGGATGCTAATATATCAGTATTTGTGTTTGTTTCTGACTATGGCTATTTGCATGATGTAACTTGCCTAATGAACCAAATATGGTAAAAAATCATTCCTTTAAGCCTATGGCTGAAGCATAAAATACAGCATCGCAACCTTCAGTTTCACAGCAGGGAAGAGATAAAAGCAAAAATACTGCCAGCAATCCTGGTGACTAGTTATCGCTGAGCATTCGCAGGTGGTGATTTGCATAATTGTGATGTTTACAAAAATGTTCACTGTTTCCCAAGCCTGAATTGCGCAGCTCAGCTTCAAGCTGCACAGATCACTTGTCGACACCACATACAGCGCGTGGTTGTAGTAAGTATTTCATGCCCTTTAGCCTTCACTTTCTCCACAGATAGATCTGAAATACGATTTTCCTAATCCTTCTGAAAATGTGTCCAGTTGTACCTTCTTAAAATGCTTTCGAGAAACAAAAAAAGGGGTGAAAATTGGCAAAATTACTAGGGGACAGTAAAGGGCAATGGGGTGATCTGCCAGTTCAGTCCCAAAGAATAGCCGGTAGAAGCCAAACAGGAAATTGAGACACTTTGCATGGAAAAATACATATTAAAGCTATCAGCCATGGAACAACGTTTAGGTCTTTGCATTTCAACATTACCAGATTTTAAAAAACGTATTTAACGCATCAAATTAGTCTATTGAGCAATCAGCACTTGAATACGAACATTGTGATGTAATTCTTCAACATTTACGTGTTCTAATGCATGTGTCACAGGTACATATGCTATTATGTAGGACTGCTGACCGGAAAAAAAACAACTAAAAAGCCAACTAGCTGATGGATGTAAAATGATGTTATCCCCTAACAAACATACTCTTCATCCAAGATGGTGGTGCGTGCACAACACGAGGCTAGGCGTCTACCCAGATTTCGTGAATTATCAGTAATTTACTTAATAGTTCTTAGTTTGTTTACTCAGTAGAGCCTGGCATACACTCTGTATAGCCGACAAGAACTCCTGGATATTGGAACACAATGCACAAAGAGTTTTTAACAACTTTCAACTACCGCTGGAGATCTCGAAGACGCCCCGTGAGACACAAATATCTTCGACAGGAAGTGCCTGGAGGTGGCGTTGAGATTGTAAATAAAGGCAAGGGAAGCGGGGCGGCCTCCAGGCTAGGCAAAAGCCAACCCCCATCGGCCTTCACTGCCTAGCCTTTTCCTCGCTAACGTACGGTCACTGGCGAACAAAATGGATGAAATACGACTAAGAATCATCACACAAAAAAGGATTATGGGTTGCAGCGTCATGATTTTCACGGATACATGGCTAAACAACAGCATGCCCGACAATGCAACTGGACTAGAGGGGGTCGACGTCTTCAGGGCTGATCGTACGGCAGAGGACTCCGGAAAGACCAGAGGAGGTGATCTGTGCACTTATGTAAACAAAGCATGGTATACAGACACTTACATAACTGGGAGTCACTACTCACCCAATCTGGAGTACCTGCTGATTAGATGCAGGCCTTTTTATTTGCCTCGGGAGTTTGATGTAAGACCTAATTGGTCTGCTCGAGGTAACTTACCTATTTAAGATGGCCTCTTCTGATTTTGGGCTCGTAAAATAACCTGATGAAGGTCCTTGGACTGAAAGGCCGGGTGTTTTGTAAAAGCACTTTGTGACAACTGCTGATGTAAAAAGGGCTTTATAAATAAATTTGATTGATTGATTGATTGAAACGTTCTTAATAAAAAGCCTTTTTTGATATTGCAAGTGACGTGAACAGTGTGCAGGAGCCTTATTCAACTAAAATCTGATAGTCCACAAATTGCTTTATAATTCCAATAACTGATATTTGCTATATAATTTCAACAATTTAGCTTTCTTATTAAATTAATTTACATTGTGATATGTAGGTTTCTAAAACAATGCTCTTAAAAAGTAATTTTCCCTCGTAAATTTTTTTCTGGCACTGAATTTAATTAGATATTCAACTAAAACCCCTTTATTAGATAAAAATCGGAACTTGAAGTATACTTATTTCATCTACACTGCGTGCGCAATTATTAGGCAAATCGTATTACTCAAAATTTATTTTATTGTTGAACAAACACAACGCTCTCAGTCAATCCAAAATATCATTGAACCTCAAACCTGAATGTTTAGCAAAGGAAAAATTTGTTTTGATCTTTCTCAGGGGAATACATAAGTGTGCACAATTATTAGGCAACAATTAGTGTGCACAATTATTAGGCAACTAAATGACAAAAATTATTTCTTCAACTCAATTGTTGATTCTCAATTTTTAGAGTAAGTGCAACAAATAAGTAACACAAAATGAAAATTAAAAACATTTCTGGCCTTTCAAAAATATTCAGTGATATAGCCACCCTTCTTTTCAATACCTGCCATGAGCCTTCCATCCATGCAGTCTGTCAGTTTCTTCATCTGTTCACGATCAACTTTCGCTGAAGCAGCAACCACAGCCTCCCAAATGCTGTTCAAAGAGGTATATTGTCTTCCCTGACTGTAAATCTCACATTTGAGAAGGGTCCACAAGTTCTCAATAGGATTTAAGTCAGGTAAGGAAGGGGGCCAGGTCATTATTCGGGCATCTTAGATTTTTGCTAGCGTAAAGAAAACATTCACTTTTCAGGTGGCCTGTATTGTTTCAGGTGAACTAGGCCTTGTCAGGTCCTGGCTGGGGGCCCTCTATGCGCCTGGGGGTCACAGCCAGGGGCTGATTAGAGATGCCCAGGGGTGCCTCTAGGCATCTCTGCGCAACAGTTTTTTGTTTTCCCCAATTAGAGGCAGCTGCACCTGTCTTGTCTCTAATTGGGGACCCTATTTACATTGCTCTTGTTTTGCTTGTGTTGTGGATCATTGTTTGTGCCAGTAGTGTGTTGTGCCTCTGTTTGCGGTTTGTCTCTCATTTTGTTGTTTTTGTTCGTGTGAAGAAGTAATAAAAATATGTTTATTGACGTTTGCTCTGCTCCACGTGTCCTGCCTACCTACATTAGGGATGAGAAACCGAGCCTGTCTGAACCATTGAGGCTTGTTTTGAAAAAACACTTAATTGCTCGAAGCTTTCTAACACACTGCACAGCAGGGACATCTGCAGGACAAATTGTAATGTGACATGTTTGATTTAGACGTATTGTATTTAGCCCGGAGCAGTGTATTCGAAGTAATGGTAAGGATAAATGAATAATGAAACCATTGAAAAGGGTAACCTCAATGAAACAGAAATTTGTGGAGGGAGAAAGGATGGCATTTTGCATTCAACAAAATCGTATTACCAACAACAGGAAGAATCAAATCCGTGACCATGTGAACAGCAGTCAGGAGTAATACGGTTGCACTATAGTATTAGATGCTTTACTTTGATATTTGGTCATTTGTGAACTGTGGGGTGTTGCGTTCTGGTTTGAAAAGAACTTGGGCAAACGAAGCTTCGGACATCATCGATCACATGATATTATACTAAAATATCTTTCAGTTTTAGTCACATTCATATAACTTGAATAATGATTGAGCTATTTTAGTCAACAAAATGCCCTTATGTTTTAGTCTCATTTTAGTCCAATCAGTGGTGGCGTCAATTAACCTCATTAACCTATAGTAGCCTAAGCATATCACTACATCAAATAAGTCTAATGGGACATATCTTAATGTTTCGCTTACAATATTGATATTGCCTACAATTAAGCCTATTAATTAAAATTGTAAGCGCAGCGTTGTGCACATTATGGAATTGTGAAATGTCCGAAATGTAATAAGCTAGTGGAAAATGCCTATTGCGCACTCGTTGTTCGCACAGTTTAATTCACATGGATGGAAATATAAGTTTGTAAGAAATGTAAGAAGCAGGGGAGAACAGAAGATTCAATAATGTTTTGATAGTTTACAAATTAGTGTATACCCATGTCTCCAGGCACCACACCACGGTCTTTGCCTGTGTGAAAATATTGGGATGGTGTGCTTTCAGAGGTCTTTTGATCACATCTGAAAGCACATCTTGAAAAAAAAAACCTTGACAACCTCTTTCCAAAATCCTCCTTTCCAACTATGGTAGTTAAATAAGATTATTGTCACAAAGATTTTTTCTTTCACTTAACCAATTTTTCTTTCACATAAAAAAAGGTTTTGTATTTATATATATGCTTTATTCTTCTTTTAGAACAGAAGTTTAAGCAAGCAGTATATGAAGGCTTTTGCAAGGGGTGTGTTCACTAGCAATTGGACATCTACAAAAAGGCCGATATCAACCTGTAGCCTTTATTTAACCATTCATTAACATGTAAAGAGCATGGAAATGGTGTGTATTTGTGAGTGTGACTGACAGAGACTCAAGTGCCACAATCATGTCTGCTGTGCTTTAGGGGAATTCGTCATGGCAACACAAAAGTTTTTTCTGTTTGATACTGTAACAGGAAACATGTTATTCTGTTACATAATAACTAATATCTAGTTATTGCCATCACAAATCTCAAACAGAAAACAGACTTTAGATAAATGTGTGAAGGCCAAAGTGTGAACCTACTGGCTTTTATAGAGATGGTTGTTTCATTGAAGTCTGAGTTAGCAGTCCTGACAAGATATTTTTTTACATAGTGCACTGCTGTTGATCAAGGCCAACATTTTTAAAGTGAAGTATTTGGCCTTTTGACCCTCTTTCTCAATTAAATAATGTATATTTGCTTTGAGTATTTGAACTGAATCCAGTTTTTTCTCTGATTTGTTAAAATGACTGGGTTAATAGATTGAAGAATTTCGTCTTTATTGATTGGGCTAATCCCAATTTCAGAGCATTTCAAAGATAGGCAGACAGTCATATACCGGTCCACACATGAGTATCCACACGTCTCAATTATAGCTGTGTTTCATTCATATCAGGTTATTGAGCATATTTCATCAATAGTACGTTAGGTCTGTTTACAGCAGTAAGACTGAGGAGGCCAAGAAAACCTTTTTGACAGGCTACCACAGCTGCCTCTGTTTCCAAGGCAAACTGTATTTACTGTGTGCCACGCCTCTCTGCTGATGGTATGAAATATGTGCTGGATCGTAGCCTTGCCAAGAATCAGATAAGCCATCTCTGTCGGTATAGGCTTTGAAAGAAAAAAAACAAACACAAAGAAAGCAAGAGATGGGGGTTGATGTCAAAAGGGTGTGTGTATACATGTATTACTATTCTTGTGAGAACTATAAGACCTCATAAGTACAGTAACCCGTGGCAGATCTAACAAGTGAGGACATTTTGTTGGTCCTCACTTACAAAAGGCTTTTTCATGCTTTGGGTTATGGTTAGACTTAGAATTAACTTTAAAGCCAGGATTTGGGGTTAAGGGTTAGTTTTAGGGTAAGGAGATTTAGGTTTAGATATAAGGTTATGATTAAGGTGTGGGTTTAAGGTTAGGTTCTGTTATATGGTTTGGGACTAGGGTAAATAACATTTTAATGGGAATACACTTTGGTCCTCAAAGCTATGGTGAAACAAGTGTGTTGTGTGGGAGAGATATTATCTGTCATTAAAATGGAGAGTTACAGATTAACATGAGTGTTTAGTGTACAGAGTAAGAAGCAGTTATCAAGGAGAGTTGGAAGAAAGAAAGGGAAGTTGTGAGAAAGAAAGCAAGAGGGGTAGCTGGAGAGAGCTAGCAATACAAAAACTTTTGAGGAAGTGTCAAGCAAAGGACCTGTACCTGCAGGTATGGCAGGGCTCTCTGCTAACTTTTTTCCCAAGGAGTACATGAGCTCCTAAATAAAATCATGTTGGAGCACACAAAGAAATTTAGGAGCACAGTGAAAAATGTTCACATAACAGTTTATTAGCAAACAATTTTTTACATACAAATGTATTCGCGATTAATCGCATAAATGTCTGTAGTTAATCGCAATTTTAGAATGTGTTCAGATTTGGTCCTAAATACACAATTTTCCATTTAAAAAACAGTGCATTATGTTAAAGACTATGGACTATGGACATTTCTTGATTTGAAATCAAATAAGTGCATGAGCTTTTTTCAAGTTGTCCCTTCAAACAAGGTATGTCATGGCCCTTAACACAAGGACCGCAAGGCCTTTCAGACCCCCAGTATCCGCCAGAGCTGAACTCCGTTTGGCGTCATTAGCATACCAATCGTCCCTATTAGCATACACATACTCCTCTGCAGCATCACCATCCAGCCAGAGCATCAGTTCATCTACTAGGTCATGATCAAGCTCTACATAATAGTCTAAAACATAATGAATTACAGATTTTCTTTGTTTAAAATGGTTAATGAATTTGAAGAATGCAAGAATGTGTTTGTATTGAAGGTCTTATGTGACGATGCGAGTGCAAGGTGTGCGTAAAAATTAGGCAAAGGGAAAGAAAAACCAAAAACCAAGCAATAACTTATTCTCTTGTATTTCGTTTCTTAGATAAATGAACGGCACCTCACATACAGGCAATAGGAAACAATCCGTGCTGACCGTGACTAACAGAACCAATATATTCTGAACTAATAACTAAGTGAAAACAGGTGTGTTCTGTTAGTCACGGTCAATCCGTGCTGAACAGGTGTGTTCTTGGGGTGAGCTGCTGCCATCATTCTCTAGTCGGTGGTTAGTACACCGGCGAGGTGGAGTGCCGGATAGGAAGAGGAGCTGCGGTGCCACACAGAGCAGACGTCACATTATCATATGAAAAAATAAACCATTAATAAAATAATACAAAAAACGATTATTTCTAAGAACACAGGCTATATTATTTTCATTTGTTTATTAGGCCCTACAAATGTACAAAATGAAAATTACGCAGCCAATCTGTAGGTGACAAGAATTCTCTATAGGTGCCATGAATAAGTTATTGAAAAACTGAGGAGTTACTAGAAAAAGGAGGTCCAAAACAAATAGGCTATGTGAATGGCATCTTTGCAGGTCTCTCCCAGGAGTTCTAGTGGGGCTTTTGAGTTGATTTCAACCGCCGATGCATAGCTCTACTCTCCTAGATTACTGACATATAAGGTTTGTCTCTAGTTGACATTAATAAGTAATCGAAAAACCGAGAGGAGTTATTAGAAAAAGATGAGGTCCAAAATGAATAGGCTATGTGAATGGCGCGTCTTTGCAAGTCTCTCCCGGGGGTTTCTAGTGGGGCTATCGAGTTGAATCAACACCAAGTCATAGCTCTAGTGGTAAAGAATATCATTGGTATTTTGTTTCTTGAATAATTATTTAGCCTAATAGATTTGTAGAATATTAATCTTCAGTAAAATAAGCAGAGAAAATTTAGAGATATGATGTGTGTGCAATTTAGTTTCTCTTTCTCTCCTAATATAAAAACAGTAATGTATAATACATTTGTTGAATTGGTAACTGGTGACGTAAAGAATATCGTTGATATTTTGTTTCGTGAATAATTATTTCACATAATACGTTTGTAGATCTACATTTGATCAATTAGCCTACACAATAAACTTAATCTCCTACTGAAAAACGGTAACGTGTGATAAGTAACCTACATCGTTTGTATTATGTTTCAATAATAGCCTAATTAAGTTTTAGAATGGCCTTGGAAATCTTGTATTTCATTTGTAAGTTCATTCAAATTCAACCAAGACTCTAATCATTCATCTGGGAGTATTCATCCATTGACATCATGCATTCAGTGAGGGGTGATTAGCGCCTGGGTACCATTTTGGTACCAACGCTAAGTGCCGTGGGCTGTTGGCGGATTAAGATGGAAAACGGGGTTAAAAAAAACAGGTAAGTAGTCTCTAAATAGTTTGGAATTCTGACAACGGAACAATGTAATTTGACAAAATTCAGGAATAGGGTCTTATCGCAAAATGTGAGTTTGGCTTTTTTTTACATTTTATAAAGGTTCAGATTCAGAACCTTTAAAAAATATAATACAATACTGTTTGATAACGTTATGGGAAAGATATGCTGCTTTAAATGTTGATAATCTGCTCTACTTAATTCTGAGAAAAAAGCCTTGAAAGATTCACACTTACCAGAGAGCTGGACTTTGTTTACATCCCATTCAGCGTAGTTCACACCCTCTTAGGCCTTAACCCCACACAGCTATTTAAATATTCAACACTGACCTTGTGCTAAACTGGTCTGGTTGGTCTCTAATAAACACATACTATATAAAACCAAATAATATTATATTAAGGTTTTTTCACATGCACTTGATACATCAGGTATAAACAGTACAGTGAAAGGTAAAATGGCTTAGCAGCAGGATTCATAATAAACAGTAGCAGCAATGTAAGTGCAGATAGTTTAAGTGCAGGTGGACAGCCACTGAGCTGTTTAGCAGTCTTACTGTACTGATGGACTGGATTGTCCACATCTCTTTTTTTTTGTATGCCCATAATAGCTGGTCATAATCACACACACCTGGTCAGTCAGGTAGCTAATTACCGAAATAAGTGACTTGCACACTTTTGTGAAGACAACGGAAACATAACAATAGCTCAGCATTATCACCCCTCCCCTGAAACATACCTAGCTATCTGCATTGATGGTTCACCAAGAAAGCCAATATACAAGAAATGTTACAGTATTATTTACTGAAGTATAGCTAATCACCAGGCAAAGCTAGCTACCCAATGAACAAGCTGGAAACCAGGAAATATTAGCTAGCTGGTACATTAACATCATTACCTAGCTAGCTAATGTTAACTGTAACGTCAATGCAAAGGACTTTGACAACTTTCTGAAAAGGAATTCTGTAGCTAGTTAGCAAACGTTAGACTTACCCGTATACATGTAGGAATGTTTCGCGGCAGACGGAATATCCTCTGATTACATATGAAGTCCTTTGTTGTTTATGTTTGGTCTGTTCATTTTTTTCTATTGTCTCTGTCACGGATGCCCTTTGTTTGTAAAAGTAATCTGTGGACAGTTGTTTTATTCAAGACGAGACAGCATTTTCTTTTCGGCCATCTCCCCATTTGCAATGAAATGCCTGAATTTCCTTCTCATACGCTGCAGGATATTCCACTGATTCCATTACACGGTCAAAATCTGTGACAATACTGTACATCTCTAGTTCTCTAACGTTTTGAACAGTATCCAAGTCTGGGGTTTCCTCATCGTTGTCCGATTGAGCTTCGGTTTCTGAGAGGGTAATGGCATCATTGTCCTCCAGAAAGTATTCTCTCACAACTTGTTTCCACTCAGATTTGTTAATTCTGGGCAGTGATTGAGAGCTCTTGCAACGCGTTCGCACTTGTCCATGTTTAAAATTCCTGGGATCGCAATGATACTGACCAAGTAGCTGCATTATAAGCCAGAGACTTGATAGACCAATCAGGACTCAGTATGTCAGCATGATTTACATTTTATTTGTATTTACAATTTGCATACTAGTTAGTTATTAAGTCACATTAAAGTTCACAACTTCAAGAAGGCATTGCTACAAAAAAGACAATGTCCCAGAACATGTTTTTCTTCTTAAAAACGGCTCTCCTGAAAAGTAGTGACATGCGACTTAAGCCCTGTTTCCTGAATTCTGTCACATATATGCCTACTTAGGAAAAGTCTTGTAAGGAGTGTGTAGCTTTCAAAATGGCAGTTTTATTTTAATTACAAACTCAAACGCCAATTGGTGTAGGCATTTGGCGGTTCTAGTGTTAAATGTCTCCTCTCAAATTATCACAATGACTGGCAGAATCTATTGGTATCCCATTTACATCTAAATAGAAAGTTGCTGTTCTATGATCCAATAGCTCTACCATCTTCTACCATTGTGCTCCTGATCTAGGCACCAAGTACAATACCAATTATGTTAGGATTCTGTTTAAAACACCCATCAGCCCCTCTGGAAAGCTGCAGGCATATTATCCAACACCAAATCACACCTATGCTTTTCAAGGTATTGTACTTTGAATATAAGGCTAACGTGATTAGAATGGGGTTCAGGTAAGGGCCTGCAAAGTAGCAGCTTTTTTGATAGTTGTTTGGCCACAGCCAAATACATTAGCCTTTATTAAATTATTTCCAAATGCCATAAGGTAGATATCTTAAATTGGCAATGGCATAAGGGAGACAAGGTAGCCAGAGATGTTTATCAACAAACATTAATCCGGATCAGATATGTAATTTATTAATGCTTAGGATAGAAGTTGTTAGTTATGCGATTATAATGTTTTAGTGGAAATGCGACTGGCGTCGAAATTAATGTCTAGTTTAGGCTAGCAACAACATAAAATAACTTACCATGCTAATACTTATAGGTGAGTAGTTAAGCAGTTAGTGTAATTAAAAATACAAATTTTTGGGATATAGCACCTTCTCTATTCCTCCCATTATCCTGTTATACTGGTGTGCTAAGCGACATTTAGGCAGATATATTGCTCCCATTAGGGCTGTTTGTTGTATTTTTGCTTCAGCAAAGGAGAGACCATTAAATTTGCTCCTCTGAGCCACTTAAAACCTCCCCGATGCATCTCCATGAAATGGCCTCCTCTTCCTAAGGGCAGAGAGGGAGAGAAAAAAGGAGGGGAGAAAGATCGACTTGTACACACTTCTCCTTGTTATTGGTTTCAGTCTCTGTCTCTCTTACATACACACATTTGCTTTAGTATACTTGTGAGAGAAAAAATGGGATCACCATTGATTTCCATTAAAAATGATATCCTTTCTAACAAATTTTGTTTTTGGTTCTTTGAGGACCGGCAAAATGTCTTCACTAGTCATGATTTGCCATGGTTTACTATACTAGTGAGGACATCTGGACTTCGTAAGTATAGTAGTATACGCGTGCACATGCCCACACACATACACAGTCCTTTTTCCTCTTTGCCCTGCCTCTGTATAGATGTTTCAGTAAAGTCACAGGATAATCTGTGATCAACCTGACCCGTCCATCCACATCCATCACCCTCTTTCCAAGTGACCCTTGTGTGTGCACACGTTGCGGAATGGCAGGTGTGTAGGAACCCTCCTTGGAATGTGACTTGGAATCCTGTGGCTCTGCCCGGAATAGTCTTAGACTGGTCAGAGTGTGTACTGTAGATCACACCACACACTGCTGTGGAGACTGCACATTGAAGCACATTGTTTTTTTGGCAATGGAGGTGCATGTGCATGTTTAACGGAAATTTTAACGGAAAGAAGAGAGCTGTATCCAAACTATTCTCTGTCGCCCAGATTAGTTGATTTATAATATTGAAAACTTTGGAAAAGGATATTCATTGACTAGCACAAAGCCTAATGCTCAAGGTAAATCTTGATCCTAACTATGGATATTCGATCAGATTAACCCATCCCCAACCAATCATAACTTTTGCCTTGATTAGAGGTTAAAATAGACCAGACCCTGTGTCAAGTTGTCACACTTATCGTATAGGATAAAATGCATGGAAGAGTCCTTAGGTAAAGGTTGCTCTGTTCTATTTATTGTGTATCTGCATATGGTAATATACAGAAACACTATATACAGCTCCGGAAAAAATTAAGAGACCACTGCACTTTTTTCTTTCCTTTCGTAAAAGTTGAAAAGTAAGGTTTTGAGTGAGGAACAGAAGGGTTAAAATTAAGAGACCACTGCAAATTGAACACTTCTGTTCCTCACTCAAAACGTTCCTTTTCAGCTTTTTTGGAAAGGAAAGAAAAAGGTGCAGTGGTCTCTTAATTTTTTCCGGAGCGGTATATGTGATATATATATGTAATCTTATCCAATTTAGGATGATCGCTTTTGAAATCTGACACCTGGCTATCGCTCTTCACTTCTAGAGTAATTCTTCAGTGTTGACTGACCTGTTTCATTTTCCATGTCACTTATTTAACTGACTGTAATTGAACTGCTTTAACTCACTGCTACCACTGCACTACTGTGACCACTATTCATTTTATCGCTTTGGAGAGCGAGCATGTGTGTGTGTTTGTGTTTTATGGGGGGAGTGAGAAGGGGATTATTGACAAAATACCACAGTGTGTACCTTATCATCATTCAATTTGTTCTACAGTAAACCCAAATTATTGATTTTTTTTCCCAAGACTTAAGATCTTGGTAGTGTGTCGGTTTGTGTCCCTAATAGTGTCCTATTCTCTGTGTTGCACTACCTTCGGTCCTAAGTAGTGCAATACATGAGGAATTAAGGGTGCCATTTGGGATGGATTTAATGTGTACAAAGATACTGGGCTTCATTCCATCACATAAAAGCTGGTGGTAATGAGGTGTGATGGTGAATAAATCTTGTAGGATTAAACATGATTCGAGTCTTCAGAATGTTTTCTGGGCCTGGAAACATGCTGTGGGAGGCTGTGTTCTTGGTTATGTCCTAAATGGCACCCTAGTCCCTATAGTGCATGAACTACATAGGGAATAGGGTGCACATGGGACTGATTTTTATATTATTTTTTATGATGTTGACTGCCTTTCTCTTTCTCTGTGTGACTTTGATCACTGTGTAACTCACTATTTCAAGACAACCCAGCACCATTCCAAAGTTTCTCTCTAACTTTCTCTCACACTGTCTCACTGCATGTACCTATTTTTAATGCTCATTTTTGTATCTTTCTTTTTCTCAATTGTTTTTTTTTCTTTCTCTCTCACTTTCTATCTCTCTCTGGATCTGGCTTGCTTTGTGTTTCTTGCTTTTTCTATCTTTCTCTCAATAAAGCAGAGCTGAAAATGGAAATATGGGTCAGCCGGGCTTTCCTCTCCCTAGTGACTCTATGGTGTCTATGTGACACACGCTCAGACACACACATTATTAATTAATTCATCATTCAGTTAGTCCAGACTCTAGAGTTGTCTGCCACATGGGCTGCTTTACACAGCAAATGCATTAATTTTTTATGTTGTCTATGCTGGATGGTCAATCTTTTATACCTCATATTAACAAGCACTTTTGTGTTTTTCTATATTACGGGCCTACAGTTCTATAGGAAAGATAGCCTTAGATAACTTATCCGTGCTGTTCCTTCTCCTATCCCCATGGTAATTTCATTACCTGAGGATGACAAAGAGCCAGCAATTCTGTGATGGGTTCAGCGGAGTCTGAGCGGATATTATGACATTAGTGAGAAATGTGTTTGGGACTCAGTGAAGGGGTGCTAGTTGTGTAACTAATTACTATTTCCTAAACGTTCTATTTTTCTTACTCTTCCAAGAAAATTCATATTGGATTCAATGAACTGCATAGGAATAGAATGTATAGAACAGTGTTGCTATTTATTTAATGTATCCATGTGGCAGTGGTTTACTGTTATGCACACATGAGTGTGTGTGTGCTACTTTGATTCAAATGTGTTAATGACAGTTTTTTTTTTTCTTTGTAGTGCTTCCCACCTGCTCTCCATTGGACTTCCACTGTGACAACGGGAAGTGTATCCGCCGCTCATGGGTGTGTGACGGGGACAACGACTGTGAGGATGACTCAGATGAACAGGACTGTCGTAAGCCTCTGTTACACACACACGTAATGAGCGGTCATCTTGAGTGAACTGTTTGTTTTAAAGGCATACCTTCCTCTACTGTTTACAATAGAGTTTGTGCCATGCATGCATTCATGTCTGTGCATATATGCCTTGAAGAAACTGAAATAGGCTGTGCCTGTCTGCCATCAGTAGATTTAGAGAGTTGAATCTAATTTAATCAAATTTATACACTGATATTAATACCGCCATGTTATTACACGTCATGAGTTAGTGCATAATTATATTGCATGCGCTTATATTTTTGTCTCAGATGGAATCCTATTCCAAACATAGTGTACTACTTTTGAACATATCCCTATGGCCCCTGGTCAAAATAAGTGTACACTATACGTCATGCACAGGCCATTAACGTTTCCCTATCAACTCCTGCTGATGAAGGTTTGATTTCAAATGTGAGGGGGATGTATATTTTTTGCAAATGCCCATGGATTTGGAATGGGATATCCAACAAGCTCATATAGGTGTGATGGCCGAAAGTGTCCACAAGTTATCCACTTCTATAGACTACTGCTATGCAGCAACACCTCACCTGAGCTCCACGATTGACCTTTTCTCCCTGGCTGTCTGATCCTGCTGTGACAGGGACCCCTGTCACGGTCACCATCTGATCCTGCTAAAATGCAGTACAGAATATGACATGAACAGCTTGATCTACATTGACACCTGCAGAACCTGATGGCAATGTTTGATCTATAAGTTCCACATTAGGTTGAAGGGTCAAATGCAGCTACCTGTGTAGGGAACTACATGTAACGTTAGCTAACTTTTCAAGAGATCAACTATTAAGCTAGTTAGTTAGCTAGCTATATCTTGCAATGTCTCATAGCTAGCTAGATGTAGCACTCACTTTGCATAAAAAAAACGCCTGAATGTCTAAAGTCTCTCCTTGTCTGGTGTCAACTCGGTGCTAGCTGTGAGTGAGGTGAACATAGTATTAATGTGTTAGATTGCTAATTTTTGTTCGCTGGCCAACATTGTCCAAAAGCCAGTTGGAATTACAAATTTCGCAATTGCTTACCATCCTAGCTAAAGCACAGACTTTGGGATTTTCTTATAAATAAAATTATTTGGAAAAAGAAAAGTCGGGGGGGACATGTCCCACTCATGTATATGAAACCTAGAGTACGCCACTGCCCCTAACTAACCCTGTTGTTGAGCTCGATTTTAATTCACAACACCCCTACATCCTTTGTGTTCTTTTCTCTTCTGTTGCTCTCTCCCTGTTTCTTCAATTCTCACATTCCCTCATTCCCATTTCCAGAAAACTCTTTATGGAGGTTATCGCTATTCCTTTGCCTCTTGCAATTTTTCAGATTCTCCTTTTCTATTTCTCTAACTCTGTATGGAGGTTGGCGCAAACTGTCTGTCTCACTTGTGCTCTATTTAAATAGATTTTCTCTATTTCTATGTTGCTCTCGCTCTTATTTTCTTGTTTCCTCCTTCACTCCCTGTGTCTGACCCATATTTCAGGAGCCAGACATAGAGTTCTGTCCTGATGAATTTTTCATCTTCATACCCTGTAAATTTCCCCCTCACCTGCTCCCATGCCTACCTATTATTTCAGGCCTCTTTTGCTTTATTTTTTCACCCTGTCTTGTCTTCTCTCATTTCTTTTCCTCTACTGTTGTTGTTTTTATTATTTAATATTTATGGAGACGAGGAAAGGGTAGGTACAGGGAGGAGAATCCTTGATGCTCTAGGGAAGCTTTTGATTGCTCATAGCTTCAGGCAGCAAACTTGGATAAAGAAAATGATTTTTTTCCAAATTTATAAAAAAAACATATCACATTTACATATATCTTTACACCCTTTCACTCAGTACTTTGTTGAAGCACCTCTGGCAGTGATTATCAATCAATCAGTCAATTAAATGTATTCATAAAGCCCTTTTTACATCAGCAGTTGTCACAAGGATCTTTTCCAAAACATGGAGCAGGCACAAATTAAGGAAGTAGCTCCTTAATTCGTTTCGTTGGAATAGAGTGCAGTTGATAGCTGCTGGGTTTAGAGTTCCTTTTCTGGTTTATTGAATATTGAGCAATTCACGATACAAAAAGTCAAGTGTTCCCATTGATCCAGGGTCTGAGTAATTCTGTGCAATTTCCAGACAACAGATTATTAGGAATGTATGCCTATTTTCAATACTAGAATAATACATTTCTAAATGTAGAGCTTTGTATTAAACTGTAGAATACAACAGTTTACTGCACACTGAACATTTCTAATACTTGCTATGAAATGTTGTAGTATACTTTATATTCTAAATGCGTAATAAACTTAAGCAATAAGGCACAAGAGGATATGGTATATGGCCAATATATCATGCTCTGCCCAGGAACAAAGCATTGAAGAGTGACCTGGGCATACCTGGGCAATATACCTTGGCATAACTTTGCAATATAAAGCAAAAGATGCCTTATTGCTATAATAAAACATTTATCAATGCAGTTAGAGCAGTAAAAAGTTAATTGTATAATTTCGTTCACTCTGTTCATAATATAACACACATTACTGCTTTTGCAAAAACAAGTGTTTTAGTAAACACAATTTTAGTAACTACACTAATGCTGCATTTTTACATTTGCGTACATACCCGACCCATTCTGCTCCCATTTTGACCTTTTGAACTCTTAACCCTTCTTGCTCTCTGATAGATGATTGACTTCAGGACTGCATGACCTTTGATCTTTACACTGTTTGGTTATTGGAATGAGAGAGTTTGAAAGAGGACGGTAGTAATTAATATTGGAAATATTCTGTCACTTTGGATGATTGATTGAAAGGTAGGCGGGACTTCCAGTTTGGGGGTGGGACTTCCTGTGTGACATATGCAGGGGTGGGACTTCTGGTGTGACGTATGTTCTGGGCCGGGACTTCCGGTGTGACGTATGTTCCGGGGTGGTACTTCCTGTGTGAGGTATGTTAGGGGTTGTAACTTCCTGTACAACCCCTAAGTCACCACCAGGATAGAAAAACAAACGTATGCATGTCCGGGGGATGAAATATGGTATGGAGGTGTGTGGTATGTAATTTATGGTGGCTTTGATGTTTAACAATAGGGCTCCAGGGTTCTGGGGATGTTAAATTCACCAGACATTTGGTGTTACGATAAGTCTGATGTTTAACAATAGGGCGCCAGGGTTCAGGAATGTTAAATTCCCAAGGCAAAAGATGTTACGATAAGTAGTTTGTTGTTTAACAGTAGGGCGCCAGGGTTCGGGAATGTTTAATCCCACAGGCAATCGATGTTACGACAAGTTCTAAGAGTGTACAACAGATGATCTATAACCAGTGGGTGGCATCTTTCATGTTTTTACGACGCCAAAGGTAGCTGGCGTGGTCGGTTTATTTAAACCACACAGGTGGTTTAAATAAACCGAATGTTGATCATTCAGACTAGCCTGAGTAAACCTACATGTACATTACAAAACATGACGGATTCTACAGCGATCAACATTGGGTTTGAAACACCAGTGAAGCTTAACAGCTGCACAACAAGTCAGCAAGAGAATAAATTTGGGTGACGATGACACGATGAAGATGCCACCCCCGAAGAAACCGATGCAGCATTTAGCTCGGATTCATTAACTACACCAGGATATGTTGGCACAGGAGAGGAAGATGGAAGACGGGCAAACTGGTGGATACATTTTCAACCCTGAGATACCAGAAGTCACATTTAATGAATTGTCTATAGTTGAGGTGTTTAAACAAGGTTTGACTGAACAAATGAACTTCAGTGCTAGTTTATGGAGCACCTTTCGAAAAGTGTTTTATTTGGGGCCACAACAGGGCACACATAATACGGTAGATGTGTTGTTTAAAGTCTTCGAAGGACTGAAGCAGTATGACTCTATTAGATTGGAGCAATTCCTGGAAAATGTCGGTAAGTTAGAGTGTGACTGCACACTGTTCAACTGACGTACAACCCTGAAGCCCCGCCTTAAGCTAACACAATCCTCAACACAGCATAAAAACAGACAGTCCACCTGTGGCTATCAAGCCGTCCAGCAGACTTTACAAAACATGTCTCAAGAATACAACCAACTGGAGTTTGAAGAACCCAAGGCTGAGGACTGCCTGGGTGACGCCTTGGATGACAACGCTGAATCCGGCTATGCTGTCCTGGACCCTGACTCCTCGATTCAACTGTCTTACCCACCAAGAAACTGCAATTGGCTTGACCGGCTTGGCGCTCAGCTAGGACCTCTTAATCTATCATACCTGTCAAATGTTGACAAGAGTTATCACAAAATGGACAAATGTCTTGCACCACAGGTTTTAAAGCTCATCAAAGCAACATTGGGTATGATCCTGGAAAACGTTGTTGTGGCTATTCTCCACAAAGCATGCATCGGATGTGAAGTGGGCCACCCGAGCCAGAGAAGACATTCTTGTTTCGACCCGCTTGATTATTTTTTTGGGACCCATTATGATGACATTGTGGAGACAGTTTTAACACTGCGACTGAAACATGTGCTGGTCAAGGCTTTGAATGCATGTGGTTTTCAAGCACAGCTGACTGAAATTCATTTGGCAGCTAAGAACTTTCTGCCCGAACTCAAGGCGGAGCCGTACATCACACAGAGACTGAGTGAGAATAGGGATGAATACATGGATAAATTTAATGTGCAGGCTGTATGCAAAGCAGTTGAGTCTTGGTGCAAACCAAAGACACTGTTTCAACAGAAATCTGAATATTTGTGTCTCTCTTCTGAAATTCCTGGAGATTGTTTTATTCAAGTCTTTGGAGTTACACAATGTTGAACATGTATTACCTCTCATTATTGACCCAATGCTCTACGATGTCAACAGGTTATGAAAAGTGTTTACTACGACCCGTCAAACCCTGGTGCTTACGTGGGTAGAGGAGGTTTGAAAAGAGCGTACTTGGAGAAAACCGGGGAGATCCTCAAAAATGGTGTGGCAAATTACTGGCTATTGGCCACTATTAATTTTCAGAGAAGTAGAGTTATTGTTCATGATATATATATTCACAGTTTCCAGTGGATTTGGTAGACATGAGTGCTTAGTGTGGAAAACAATAACATGCAATTTATGTTAACATAGATGGGTTAAGTAAATACGCCTGGATTCGTGTGCTGAGAAATAAAAGCGCTATTGAGGCAAAGCGGGCATTTGGAGACATTAAAAGAAGGAAGAACCCCTCCAAAAAGTCCAAACGGACAAGGGGAATGAGTTTTTGAATTCACATTTTGAATTGTTGACGAAGTACAACATAAAACTTTTTGCTACAGGAAGTGCTGTCAAAGTGAGCATTGTTGAGGGATTTAATAAAATAATTAAATCACGAATGTGGTGGTAACTTACGGCTGCCAACACACATCATTATGTTGATGTGATTCATGATTTGGTTCGTGGTTGCAATCATAGCTACCATCGGTCTATTAAGATGAAGCCTGTTGATGTTTGTGAAGAAAATTTTAGACTAGTTCTCAAGAACATGTATGGTACAACGATGAGAAATGGTAATCAAAGTTACAAGTTCTGAGTTGGAGATACTGTGAGACTCTCAAAGTTGCGAGGGGCGTTTACCAAGGGTTATGAAGAAGGGTGCACAGATGAATATTTTACAGTAAAGGAAAGCGTTCCTAGGGTGCCGCCTGTATATAGAATAAAAGATTACGACAGTGATGTGATCGTTGGGGCCTTTTATGAACAGGAATTACTGAAAGTAATCGTAGCTAAGGATAAAACTTTTAAAGTGGAAGCAATTCTGGATGAGAAAGTACAGAAAGGTAAGAAAGTCTCGTGAAATGGCTTGGTTGGCCTGAGAAATTCAACAGTTGGATAGCATCGTCCTTGACCTACAAACAGGATAAAAACACAAGGATTTGCTGGACCACGTCATTTAGTGACTGCGATCAGCATGGGTGGCGGCGGTTTCTACATAACACTGGCTAGTATCTCATCGAGGCATATCTATCCAAACAATTCGAGTTTGTGCTATACCACAAAATTTGCCAAAGATATAGATTTGAAAGTTGATTAGGAAGTGTCTGATAGAATTCCAATACCTGCATATCTGGTATTGGACTTTTACATGGGGTGAAAACGCATTTGAACTACATGACTCTAAACATGACAAAACTTGGAAATATGAACTCATCACCGGTTATTACACTGGCATAGGAAAACTGGTGGCAGAGATCATCATTTTTTTAAAACCACATGTCGTGTGGGTGGGGTATGAGAAATTTAGAATGTTTCTAAAAGGCGAGCCCTGTTTTAGTTTAAAATTTAGTGCAACGTTGGAACAGATATTAGGCTTAAAACCAGGAAAATGGTACACCCCATTCCGTGCAGATATTCTGGCAGGGTTTAACACCCTATACATCTACACAGATATAATTGATTATCAAAGAGTTGGGGACAGTCATGTCCCACTGTTGAGAACTGTACATATTACAGGGGGAAAAAACGAAGTTGTCACAGTGACGTACGACAAGCCATACTACGTATCTCTTAGCAAGAGTCAGTTTGATGAGATCTGTACTGAAGTAAAATCTGATCAGAATCAGTTGGTTTCGTTCGTAGTGGGGAAGGTGATTGCAAAACTACATTTTACACCAGTCAAACAGTCTTTTAGACTCGAAGAAACAATCTTTGCAGCCTCAGAAACTCTATGATGATCCTCAAAGTTATATTGAACACTATACAGCGCAGGCCGGTAACGGTTTACCGGGTTATCATGGTAGCCCAGCAATGAGCGGTCTAGGGGCCATTTCCGTGGGTTTTTCCGGATGGCTATTCCTTTGTTGAAGTGTGATTTCTCAATTGCAAAACCACGTTTGAAAAATGCAACGAGGAATATAGTAGGCGAAGTCGTCAGCAACGTCATGGCTCGTCATACAAAACAGCAGGATAGATCAGGATTGATGGTTATGACTCAAGGTGTTAGAAAGAGACCACCTGGTAGAAGGAGCCTACCAAAGAGTAAAAAACACAAGATTGTGACATAAACAAGAGCTGCTGTTAAAAGAAAACATACCGCTCGGAGGACACTCAAAAGGAACACTGCAAGACAGATTAAAAACATTTTTTAAAGATGGCACTCATACACCATATGTCTGGTGAATGTATGAAAACAGAGTTGGATTTATTCACAGTTCCTTTCACACAGACATCTATTGAGAAAAAAACATATATTGAAATACCAACCCTATCGGCAATATCAGATGCAGCCCCTCTGGAGTTCTTTATTGCTGGAAATAGTGAAGATTACATTGATTTGAACAACACTTTGCTGTACCCACGCATAAAATCACTAAACCGGATGGGAGCCAGTGTTGGGGTTATCAACTACCCGATAGCCACTCTATTTTCACAAGTCGACATCTCCTTGGGTGATCGTTTAATTAGTCAGAGTAGCAGCACATCCCCCTTCAGAGCTGTTATTGAGAGCATTCTGAATTATGGAAGTGATACTATAAAGACACAATTTTCAGCCGGTTTATTTTTCAAAGGCACCGCAGGCCACATGGATGTTACGGACCCTGCAGCAGATAACAAAGGACTTCTGAAAAGGGCTGCCTATTCAGCGAGTAGTACAACATTTGAAATGATCGGCCCTGTTCATAGCGATATCTTCTTTCAAGAGAAACTTATGTCAAACGGCGTGGACATAAAAGTTAGGATGGTACGCTGTAAAGACAAGTTTTTTCTTATGGGGGCAGGGGATGTGCATTATCATCTGCAGCATCGCTTTTTGTCAAGAAAGTGAGTGTATCACCAGCTGGTAAACTTGGACACGCCTAAGCACTACTCTCAACCAATGCAAAGTACCCGATTGAAAGGGTGTGTATGAAGACTTTTCGTTTACCTGCAGGGAGTCGTGTTTGTAACCAGGAAAATCTATTTTAACCCCCTGGGGACTATGCTTTAAATTTTCTGGTTTCACTACTTTTATATTTGGGCTTATAAACAATATTTAATGTAAATGGATCATCATGTATTTGGCATCAAATGATTCTAAAGAACCTCG